>JAXQQM020074952.1:0-127593 GCA_034641835.2 Pinus albicaulis | reverse complement strand
TTTTTCTAATCAAGCATATAGGTTTATACTACACAAATCTCGTGAATTTTTATTGATTTATTTATTAGTGAAAATAAATTTCTGGCTAAATACTATACGAATATTCATATGATTTATTTTTCAGTGAAATATAATAATATACAGAAACTTAAAAGGTATGGGTTATTATTATTATTATTATTATTATTATTTATATAGTGAGAAAATCTATTATAATTTTTCTGTTAAATGAGTTGTGAGGACCATTATTATTGGTTGCTATGTGCGAATCAATCTAATTCATTACTTTATTAAAAAAAATCTCTGACTTGAAATGAATCTTAGAGATTAATCTATTTAGTTTTTATGTTTAAAGAAAATGAGCTTTTAAAGAAATAAAAAACAATTTGTACATACTCAAAAGCCACATCTTATTTTTTGTTTTGATAAATTTACTTATATCATTTTGGCCAAATTATATTTTTTATTATTTAAAATATATTTAAAAATATTTAAATAATCAATATTTTTAATAAAACTTGAATTATATACATTTTATAATTCAAACTTAATATTTTTAAAAAACTTGAATAATACACGTTTAATAATTCAAACATAATATTTTAATAAATTAAATTTCAAAAAGAAAATTAAAATATAATAAATCAAAATTATTCCATTTAAACTCATATTCTTAACTCTTATTTAATCGCTAAGCCAATTATGATTAACAAAAATCGAAAAAAGTAATATCATTTTCCATGAGATGCAACTAAAGTTCCAGGGGAATAGATTCGTGTTCATCCTTAGCTCAGATTAGAATTCAATATTGAAATTTCAAAACTTCATAGAATATAATAGTTTCTTACTGGTATTATTATTATCTTATATGAATTGACAAGTGAAATACATGTATACAATAGTCCATCTTTGCAATTATTTTTCTAAATTTATTGAAATTTAAAACTTTCATAGAATATAATAGTTTTTTTCTTGGTATTAGTATTATACTATATGAATCGAATACGTGAGATATATATATACAATGGGTTGAAATATTACTTTCAACCGCTACATTGTACAGTGGTTGTCTTCTATATTTGTTTGAAGAAGTTCTGTCACCAGGCCACTTGCCATTTTGATGATCAATCAAATTTTGTTTCGGCGCTAGTCCTGCACATTGAAAATAGAGGGTTAAAAACAGAAAACAGAGTACATGGCTCTGTATTTCAAAAATAGGTTTAAAATAGAAACAAAGCAACTTTTATATTGAATGCAGGAGTTTTTTGAACGCGAGATTTTTTATTTTATTTTGAGTTTAGTGGTCCCCGTAGCCAGATCAGCGAAGCAGTCCACAGTCCAGTCAGCAGGCAGACACATGGCAGTTTTTTATTCAAGCAGGTGATTCGTTTGACAGTCCACGCAGTTGAAGTTCCGGACCTGAAAATTTATAGGGCGGATTTCAAACGATTTCGGGTCACATTTGGGTTGACGTCAGCAGGCCCAAATCAGACCCAATACAACTCTTAGGGCAGATTTTATGAGGATTTCAGGTCACAAAGACCTTGACTTTAGCGGGCACCTTTTGTCACCCGAAATCGTTATGCAGGACGATTTAATTTTGTTTGAAGTCCGGAGCGGAGTTTAATTAAGGTTCGCGCTGTAATGTTTTACATAACGCGTTGTAGTGTGGTGGGCCAGAAAGGGCAATACATTTTTAGATTTAAAATTAGTTTTAATTTTAATTATGTAATGTGCTACGACACATATATATAGTTTTTATTATTACACAGAATGTAAAGTGATTTTATTCGCGTTTTTAGACAGAGTGTTTTATTTTTACACAGTAGTGTAGTTGTTTTTTTTTATATACACAGTGAATGTAATCTTGACACAGCAGTGTAGTTGTTTTTTTTTATATACACAGTGAATGTAATCTTGCATGGTAGTGAGTATTACAGAGAGATAGTGAGTTTGTTTTATGCACTGCGTTTGTAGCAGTCATATTTTGAAATCCCTCTCAGTGAGGAAGAATTTGTAATAGTTTTTTAAAATGAATAGAAGTTTGTTTTCAAGTGGAAACTCAGTCTCCTGTGTCAGGAATTTTTTATTTCTCTGTGTTAGAAGAGGAGAGTATTACTCTCTCCATTGTTTGTTCTAGAATTTTAAATATTCCAACATGGTATCGGAGCTAGTCCAGGCTCTTTGAAGATCAAAGAAGCTGAAGGAATGAGTTCTTTATTGTAACAACTTCTCCAACAGTGTGAAGACTCAGCCAAAAAGAATTTAAAGTATTTCTCTATATATTTTATTGTGTTACTATTGTAGAACAGTGAGTTATTTTAAATACACAGTCAAGTGTTTTTTGAATCATAGTTAAGAGTGAAAAATGGCTGGAGCCAGCACTAGCATGGGTATTGGAAATATCCATCTCCCACTATTTAATGGGAAAAATTATGACTACTGGTCAATAACTATGAGAGCCTTATTTACTTCCCAAGACTTATGGGAATTTGTTGAGGATGGCTTTGAAGAGCCAGCAGATGAAGAAGATTTTGATAATTTAACTCAGGTAGAGAAAGAGTTGCTGAAGAGCAATAGGAAGAAAGACTTCAAAGCTCTCTTCTTATTGTATCAAGTAGTGCATGAGAGTGTGTTTCCGAGGATAGCAGCAGCCAAGAGATCCAAAGAATCATGGGAAACTCTCAAGATATCCTATCAAGGCATGGAAAGAGTGAAGACAGCGAAACTTTAGTTGCTGAGGAGAGAATTTGAGACTCTCTGTATGAAAGAGTCAGATACTATTAACTCATTCTTCTCTCATGTGATTGGAATGGTCACACAAATAATATCTCATGGAGAGTCTCTTGAAGATAAGAGGATTGTGAAAAAACTCTCGAGGAGTCTACCCTCAAGATTCAATGTGATTGTCACCACCATAGAGGAGACTAAGGATCTCACGATTTTTTCAGTGGATGAACTACATGCATCACTGATGACTCATGAGCAGAGATTGGGTAGGAGTGAAAAATCATCTCTTGAACATGCCTTTAAGACCCAAATGTCTTTCGGAAGAGGAAGAGGGCAAGGCAGAGGAAACAAGAGAGGAAGAGGCAGAAGCCAAAACAGAGGTGGAAGGAACAGTCTAGCAAATGCTCAAGGAAGGGGCAGCAATCCAAATCAGCATCAAGGCCAAGGCAGCAGCCATAAAAGTGGTTAGTAGAATGCTCAAGGACAGAGGTATGATAAGTCCAATGTCCAATGTCACTATTGTAAAAAATATGGTCATTATGCTAATGAATGTAGAAAGAAGCGGCATGATATGGGAAATAGAACTAGTGCAAATTTCACTAGAGAAAATCTCAGCCAAGACAATTTGTTTTTAGCTTGTATTATGGCTGAAGAAAAGAATGAGGATTTATGGTTTCTAGACTTCGGTTGCAGTAACCATATGACAGGAAACATAGCAATATTTTATATGTTAGATGAGAGTGTGAAGTCACAAGTCACACTAGGGACTGATAGCAAAGTTTCTGTTATGGGAAAAGGAAATGTAAATGTTTTAACAAGGAAAGGTGCAAAGAAATCCATAGCAAATGTTTATTATGTTCCAGGAATGAAGTGTAACCTCTTAAGTATTGGACAACTTGTTCAAAAGGGGTACAATGTATTTTTTGAGGATGATGTTTGTACCATCATGGACAAACCACCCAGCAAGCAATGTATTGCTGAGGTAAAGATGACAAGGAACATGATGTTCCCTCTTAGAATGAGAGCAGATTTGAAGAATGGTGAAGAGAAAGCAGCAGTGGCACAAGAGGCTATCCAAAGTGAACCAAAAGATGAGAATTGGTTGTGGCACCTGAGATTTGGACATCTCAACTTTGAAGGTCTTAATTTGTTGAACAGAAAAGGAATGGTAAGAGGTTTACCATTGATAGAGAAACCAGACAGCCTTTGTGAAGGTTCTATCTTGGGGAAACAACACAGAGAAAGTTTTCCTTCCGGGAAAAGCATAAGGGCAAAGGCACCCTTAGAGATTGTCCACTCAGATTTGTGTGGACCGATGCAAACTCCATCGCTTGCTAGCAGCAACTACATGTTAACATTCATAGATGATTTTACAAGAAAAACTTGGGTTTACTTTTTGAAAAACAAATGTGAAGTGTTTGAAAGATTTTGCAATTTCAAAGCACTTGTGGAAAACCAAAGTGGTCTGCATATTAAAGTCCTAAGGACTGATAGAGGGGGTGAGTATATCTCTAAATATTTTCTACGTTTTTGTAGAGAAAATGGTATTCAAAAGCAATTTACAACTAGATATACTCCGCAGCAAAATGGAGTAGCCGAAAGGAAGAATAGAACCATAATGGACATGGTGAGGAGTATGTTAAAGGCAAAGCATTTTCCTAATGATTATTGGGCTGAAGCTGTACATTGTGTAGCGTACATTTTGAATAGGTTCCCTACAAAAGCAGTTATGAACAAAGTACCGGAAGAGGCATGGAGTGGCACAAAGCAAGGTGTAACACACATGAAGGTTTTTGGATGTGTGGCTTATGCACACATTCCAGATCAGCTAAGGAAGAAGTTGGACAGAAAGGGGGAGAAATGTATTTTCATTGGATGCAGTGAGGAATCCAAGGCTTACAGGTTATACAACCCATCCACCAAGAAGTTTATTGTGAGCAGAGATGTTCAGTTTATTGAAGAGGAAGCTTGGGATGGAAGCATAGAGAAAATAGTGAATGTTAAACATTGTTTATCTCATGATGAAAATGACGATGAATTGGCTGAAATACATTCCCAAACAACAGCACCAACACAAGAGCAGGAAGGCACACCCTTGAGGAGAAATTAAAGTGCTTCTCCAAGCACACCACAAGGAGGAAATTCAAGTGCTTCTTCAAGCATTTGTACACCTAATGAGAGAGGTAAGAAGTTCAGAAATTTGAATGACATTTATGCACAAGAGGCAACAAATGAAGGTATCAATTATTCATTTGCTTTATATTGTCATGTTGATGATCCTGTTCATTTCGAAGAAGCCATTAAGGATAAGAAATGGATAGACGCTATGGATGAGGAGATTAATTCCATAGAAAGAAACAAGACTTAGGATTTGGTTGAACTCCTAAAAGGTAAAGATGTCATTGGAGTTAAATGGGTCTACAAGACCAAGAGTAATGTTGAAGGCAAAGTAGAGAGACACAAGGCTAGACTTGTTGTCCAGGGATATAAGCAGAAGCATGGGATAGATTACGAGGAAACCACCGGTTGCTAGAATGGAAATCGTGAGAGTAGTGCTGTCCATAGCAACACAAAACAAGTGGAAAGTTTACCAAATAGATGTGGAGTCAGCATTCCTAAATGGAGTGTTAATGGAAAAGGTTTACATTGAACAACCTCTCGGCTATGAAAAGAAAGGCCAAGAGCACAAAGTGTGCAAGTTGAAGAAAGCTCTATATGGGTTGAAGCAAGCTCCAAGAGCGTGGTACAATAGGATAGATTTCTATCTATTGGAAAATGGATTTGAAAAGTGTGAGGAAGAACCCACCCTCTACATCAAAGAAAAGGATGGTAAAATGTTGATTGTAGTTTTATATGTTGATGATGTTATTTTCACAGGTAATGATGATTACCTTATTGAAAATTTTAAAATAGTCATGAAAGAAGAATTTGAAATGACTGACATGGGTTTGTTGAAATACTTCTTAGGAATATAAGTAAAACAAGATGAAAATGGAATTTTTATCTCACATGCAAAATATGTTAATGAAGTGCTGGAAAGGTTTAATATGCAGGAGAGCAAAGCAGTGATCACTCCCACAATGATGGGATTAAAACTCAGCAGAGAGGACAGCAGCAAGGATTTTGATCCTAGCTTGTACAAGAGCATAGTTGGCAGCCTCATGTATTTGACCGCAACTAGGCCCGACATAATGCATGTCGTTAGTTTGATTTCCAGATTCATGGAAAAGCCAAAGGATGCACATTGGCGGGCAGCGAAGAGAATTTTGAGGTATGTTAAAGGAACCAAAAGGTATGGTATTTTATATACTGCTTTAGAATGTTCAGATTTAGTTGGATACACTGACAGTGATTGGGCTGGAAGTGTAGATGATCAGAAGAGCACTTTCGGTTCTGTTTTTCACATGGGTTCAGGAGCCATTTCATGGGCTTCTAAAAAAAATCCGATTGTAGCATTGTCTATAGCAGAGGCAGAATATGTGGTAGCTACAGCAACAACGTGTCAAGCAATTTGGATGAGGAGGATGCTAAGAAGTTTAGGCCAAGAGAAGGCAAAGGAAACTGTGACTTTTTGTGACAATAGCTCAGCTATTGCATTATCGAAGAATTCTGTGTTTCATAATAGAACGAAACACATTGACACAAAGTTTCATTACATCAGAGAATTGGTAAACAACGGTGAAATTGTTTTGGAACACTGCAGAACTCAGGAGCAGTTTGCAGACATTCTGACCAAGCCATTGGGATAGAAGAGTTTTGAGTTTTTGAGAAAATGTTTGGGTATGACTGATAACCCAACAGCTAAAAGTAACTGCGAGTGTTGAAATATTACTTTCAACTGCTACATTGTATAGTGGCCCCATTCTATATTGTTTGAAGAAGTTCTGTCACCAGGCCGCTTGCCATTTTGATGATCAATCAAATTTTGTTTCAGCGCCAGTTCTGCACATTGAAAATAGAGGGTTAAAAGCAGGAAATAGAGTACATGGCTCTGTATTTCAAAAACATGTTTAAAATAAAAACAAAGAAACTTTTATATTGAACGCAGGAGTTTTTTGAATGAGGGATTTTTTTTTTTTTGAGTTTAGTGGTCCTCGTAGCCAGATCAGCGAAGCAGTCCACAATCCAGTCAGCAGGTAGACGTGTGGCAGTTTTTTATTAGAGCGGGTGATTCGTTTGACACTGCGCGCAGTTGAAGTTCTGGACCCGAAAATTTATAGGGCGTATTTCAATCGATTTCGGGTCACATTTGGGCTGACGTCAGCAGGCCCAAATCGGACCCGATACAACTCTTAGGGCGGATTTTATGAGGATTTCGGGTCACAAAGACCCTGACGTCAGCGGGCACCTTTTGTCACCCGAAATCGTTATGCAGGACAGTGTAATTTTGTTTGAATTCCGAGGCGGAGTTTAATTAAGGTTCGCGCTGTAATGTTTTACATAACGCATTGTAGTGTGGTGGGCCCAAAAGGGCAATACATTTTTAGATTTAAAATTAGTTTTAATTTTAATTATGTAATGTGCTGCGACACACATATATATTTTGTTATTACACATAATGTAAAGTGATTGTATTCGCACAGCAGTGCACGTTTAGTTTTTAGACAAAGTGTTTTATTTTTACACAGCAGTGTAGTTTTTTTTTTATATACACAGTGAATGTAATCTTGCATGGCATACAGAGAGACAGTGAGTTTGTTTTATGCATTGCGTTTTTAGCAGTGATATTTTGAAATCCCTCTCACTGAGGAAGAATTTGTAATAGTTTTTTAAAAGGAATAGAAGTTTGTTTTCAAGTGGAAACTCTGTCTCCTGTGTCAAGAATTTTTAATTTCTCTATGTTAGAAAAGGAGAGTATTGCTCTCTCCATTGTTTATTTTGGAATTTTAAATATTCCAACACAATGGTCCATCTTTGCAAGTATTTTCGCAAATTTATTTTGAATTTGGGTTTGATTTTACTGTTCGAGTCAGAAAACTCAATCGAACTTACATTAAAGATGTTCAAACTTTTTCATGTTCTGTACTATATATGGTCAATATTTTTCATGTTATGTACTCTGTAAATTTTTCAACTTTGTCCATTTATAAAAATTGTTCTGAGCGCAAGATGGGTCTAAATTTAAGATTTTGTTGTTGTAATTTAAATCAGCAAATATTTATCTTAATTAAAAAAAATAGAATAAAGCACGTTCTAAACGAGGATTCTCTCTCACATGAAACACAGAAATTTGGTTGAATTATTGGGTTGTTGTGTTGATGCGCAGGAACAGAAACAATCATCACATTGAGGAAAATTTTACTGTGAGAGGGGACACGAATAGAAGTAATAACCGTACCCTGCGGTTCTGAATCATTGAACACTACGTTTTTAGTTTGTTTTTCTTTGCTTTTTAGAGACATCTTGAATTTTTTAAAGGATATATTTGCACACCTTGTTTGAATGAAGACACTTGGATCAATAATTTTTTTCTAGTTGGTGATAAGAAATTGTTCATCACCATCAATCATCGTTGAAAGCATGTCTACTGTTGCCTCTAGTTGATGTTGATGATCTTCAAAGATTTCATGTTTCAATGTTTTTTCTATTTCTGTCAGTTTTTCCCTCAATTTGTCATCTTCAAAGATGTGAAATGAAGAAGGATAAGAATAAGACAGGGCACATATTGATCTCAAAAGCCTTTTCTGTGTATCTCTTATCCATCTATAGTCACTCACACTAGATTCAGATTCTTTACTTTCTAAAAGTGCGTCCAGCAGACATTGCAAAAGGTGTGACCATAATCCATCGTTGTGGTGTCCTACTCCTCTGCACACATATCACAGAAATTGGTAACTAGAGAGTTTGTTGATTTCGGTGTAAGAAAAACACCCGCTTGTGAAAATAACCACTCAATTCCTCCTCGTGCAATTTCATCTTGTAAAATCGCAAAATCCCAGCAATAATGAATTAAGAGTGGCCGACCAACTTATTCCTTTACAACAAGAATCTCCATCACCTTACGTAAATCCTCTCTGTCTGTTGTAAGTAAATGTTTCTCCCTGCTAATCATCCAGTCTTACATGATAAATCATTCTTAATATGTGTCATATTATGCGTTTGATATGTATCAGATTATCTTTGGAGAGAAAAAAATAAATGTATCTAACAAGTTGGCCATTAAAAAATAAAAAAAATGATCCGATGAAACCCAAATTGCACACATTCTTGTCATCTATAGCCATAAATACAACGAATTCTCCATCTATCTACTCAACGATGTACTGTATCATAGACTGAGTTAACGACTTTACATCGTCAAAATCACTTTATGAGTGACAAATTCTTTTGTGAGCATGAAAAGTATATTTTTCACTATGGGCATGAAAAGTATATTCTTTATATTAGTATTCTAGATTTATCATGTATTTAGAGATTAAATCTATCCATATCTTAATTCCTTTTTCTAAGGAATTGGAAATATATTTTTTATTGGGGACATTTTCATGTCAAAATATGCAGTGATTTGTACTATCAGATTCAAGAGGGAAAGTCAATGGCAGAGTATGCACTTGTGTAATAGATTTTTATATGTCATGATTCTTTTTCAATTTAATTCTTACGGTGTTTCCTTTACAAAAACAAGTGAAATTGTTAGTTTTAATTTCATTACCATAATGGAGTTCCTCGAGTCTTTAAATAGTCTTCACCACAACAAATAACACAAACAAAAATAACACGGAAAAATACTATGGGTTTGTGAACCACCATCAATAAACCTATCAAATAACTGAATCAAAATTATCTTAACTAATATATGTCCTAAACATTTAATTTGAGTTTAACCAAGCCAACATTACATTACAATACATTTTACATAACTTTTTACAAAATCATTGTCATACTCATTGTAGAGCATCTCTACGTAATTATCAACCAACCAAGATCCATATTAAATTTGGATCTACCAAATGTCAAGAAGTATCAAGTCTATGGTTAATATGGATCTAAGATGAATGGATTTCTTCAAGCCTTTCAATAGGATTCATCATAAAAAATACCATGGGCTTGTTAACCACCATCAATAAACCCATCAAATGACTTAGCTCAAACTTATATATAATTATTATTTTTTGATTTTTGATTTTAATATTGATCAATTCAATATACCATTAGATCAAATTACATAATGCGTTAAATAATGTTTTGCAATATCACTGCTATACTAGGTTGTAAAGCACCTTGGTTCAAGAATTATGAGGTGGATAGTAGGGATTTAATATTTATGGAATATTTTAAAATATTCTTAATAATAGTCACAAATAAAAGGTTGATTTTATCTCAAAACTAGTTATGGCTTTTATGTCCTTCTAATTACGCTGTAAAGCGTATTTATTTGAAAACAACTTTGCTAATTAACAGGTGTATTATTATGTATCATTGATTTTAGTGTGAGACGATTGAAACATTCTCTGCCTTCCGATTAAATACGGTTGATTCGTTATTATGAATCAGTTATATAAAAAAACAGTTTATAATAGTTTTAAAAATAATGAATATGTAGACGAGATGAAAATTTGACACAGGCACAGATCTACATTGACAATGGAAGCCGATGGGGTTCTATGGAGTCTTCGACGGCCATGGCGGCAGCGATGCAGGCGAACCCAAGTCTCCTGGTTGCAAGGTCAAAAGAAACCTGTGTTTCCTGATGTTAGAGGTTCTCGATAATGTTAAATCCGTCGAGATCATCTGCCGCTAACAAGCCCGCTGATGAGGCGGCTAGCACTTCCGAAAGTACTGTATGTATTTGAGCATTTAATAACATTGATTTATGGTTTCTCATTGATTTAAAAAAAAAAAAATTTCGTAAACAATCAACTTCATTAATCATATTTTGGTCCGTTATTTGATCATCGACACCATAAAGTTGTTAATGCTCTGCATAAGGCTTTGATCAGAACCCATATATTCAAACTCATTGGAGTCTGCTGCCAATGCCGATTTCGTGTTGAACTCTTCTAGCCCAAAATAGGTTAGACCGTCCGATGGAGAGGAGAGAAGATTGCAGTCCAGAGACGATAGATCGTTCAGATCCAACAAACACTTGGATAAAGTAGCTCCTCCAAAATAATGTGAATGTGGGGATCTCTTGTCTGCTGAATTCCACATAGAGCAGGTAGAGTTTCCGATTTCTGTTTCAAGAGATTAACATCTGCCATCGCGAATGAAGTGCGCCCTGAACAGTCATGTGTAATGGAATCAATGTACAAGTAACTCGGAATTTGTATTTTCTTTAACGTTACACAATTTGACCGCTTCGTTTGAATTAGAATTACTCCAGCCATAACCCTTGCAACGATTTGGTCTTACCATGTCAGAGTATCGCACCGCCGTAGTTTTTACGAGAGTGGTTTTGAGCAAATGAACTTATAGGGCAGCAGGAGATTTTGACCTTGTGTTCAGATTTTGCGTGCTGAGATTGGGTGCTGAGATAGTACACAACCATCGTGTTAAGATTTTAAATGCAATAGAAAAACCATCGTTTTAAATTTTTTAAATGCCAGATGGAAAAACCATTGAAGAAAACCAACTATCATCAAAATCAAAATCATAACCAGTGATGTCTTTTTAAATTGATTATGCCAAATCATTGTTAATAAAATATTAATAGTAATATTTATATTTGAATATTAATAATAATATTTTATATTATTCTGATAATTGGCCGACAAATCTAAAAATATTTAATGTAAACTGCATCGATGACTACTGCGCACTGAAACATTTTGTCTCGGCAGTGAGATCCGCGAGTACGTGAGGAATGTGAGTATTTAATAACAGACAAAATGTTAATTTCTATTGATTAATTGAAGCATCGTAATATGATGAATGAATATTCTCTCAACTGGCATTTGAGATCCACGAGTACGTGATGAACTTTCTTTTATTAGATTTTCAGAATATTTAAATTTGAAATTTTATAAACTCCGTTATTTAAACATTATAAATCAACTTTTTAAAATATTTAGAGATTTGCAATTAATTTAGATTCATTCTAGTTATTTAAACATTATAAATAAATTTTCTAAAATATTTAAAAATTTACAATTAATTTAGATTCATTCCATTTATCAGGTGCATCATATTTGTTTTATTAAATAAGAAAACAATTTTAAAAATAATGAACTTCTAAAAATATTATAAATCAATTTTCTAAAATATTTAGAAATTTGCAATTAATTTAAATTCCATCATATTTTTTTATTAAATAAGTTTTAAAAATAATGAACTTCTAAAACATTTACAGAAAATGGGAAATAGACCAGATGAATGGTTCTAACCCAAGGAATTATTACTTTAATTACTTCAAAAACCAATTTTTTATCCAAACAATTCTCCAAACCTATAATTTTCTCCAAACCTAGAATTTCTTTTAAAAAAATAATTCATATTTATAAGTTATAAGTTAAATATTCAATTAAATCAGATAACATATCACATATTTTTTCCTCTATACTACTATTTCCTATGTTACTGCTTTGCAGCCTTTCCTTTGCAACATATGGTGCAATTGCTAGTTATGGCTTTTCTGTCCTTCTAATTAAATGGATTTTATGTCCTTCTAATTAACTTTATTAATTGAAAGAAATTTCATATTATGGTATTATGAGCACATGGTGTTGATAAGGGATGGTACTAACCAATGATATTGTAACAAGTCTCATTTATAAGTTAAAAATAACAACGATAAAGATGGGTGAAGAATATCCATAATTAAGAATATTTTTAAGTTGCTAGGTGTGTCTATTTTGGAATATGTAATTCATAATTTTAATTTAAATATCAATAATTATTAGGTGGATGGTAAAGATTTATCTATATAGAAAATTCTAGAATATTAATCACATTTATTTCACCAACAGACCCTCTAAAACAGATTTTGTAATGTTATGTTATGTAAACATTTTGACTTGGTAAAAAATAAAGTAAATTATATATATAACCTAGCTACATTTTAACTTTGGATCTATCAAGCATGGGGAGGGATCAAATTTTCCAAGTTGCAAACCTTTACTCAAGTTTTTCAGTCAAAAAAATTTTTGCAGCTTGAGAAATTTGATTCATGTGTGGGCTCCATAGATTTTAAGTTAGGATGGTAGGTTAAAAATCTCCATAACAAAGTAGGGCTAAATTTTTATTGTTAAAAATCGTGTTACATGATTTTTTTAAATGTATGTGCTTAAGGCATATATAATTCCTTTTATAATTAAAAATATAATAATAATTTGAAAGAAATTTATAATTTGATTCATTTATATGTTTTTTTTAATCATTGCAATGTGTAATTTATTATGAGGTAAGTGTTTTCATGTCTATCGACTCACTTAGTTTTTATGGTTGTGTTAGTTACATGTTTATGTTTTTTTTTTTAAATGTATATTTGCTTAACTTGTATATTGTTTTTTTTTATATATAAATTTTGTACTTTAAAGTTATAATTTGATTCATGTTTTTTTTTTTTTTTTTTTTTTTTTTAAATGTTTTTCATAGATTAATGCCTATAGACATTTACCAATCATTTAATTTATATTTTTGTGCTAGTTTACTTGTTAGAGAATAATTGACACTACCTATTATTCTCAAATATGAGTTGACTCATCATTATTACTTACTTAAGGAGATATATTTTTTTGCTGTAAGATGTCTTTAAGTTTTGTGCCATGAACTCCTAGAATTTATTACAAATTTTTCAAATTAACTTGTGTTGAAATTAAACATATAACTTAAATATTTTAGATTTTTACTTTTTCTAAATATATTTTCCAACTAATTTTACTTAAAAATATGTCTAAATTTTTTTATTTCAATTAATAAAATATTGTAATTAATTTGTCTTAAAATTGCTATAAAAAATCAATTAAATAATATAAAGTTATAATTATTTTATCAACAATTATATATTAAAATTCCAATATTAATAAAGTATCCACAATTTTTAAATTTATCTAAAATTAAATTTCTAATACTCAAAATAAATAATTTTATTACATTAAAAAAATATACACAACATCACCACAAATTGCTAGATTTATTTTATTATATTAAAAAAATATACACAACATGACCACAAATTATTAGATTTAGTACATTAAAAAATTGTACACAAAACCACAGATTATTATTGAAATTTCTCAAAGTAAATGCTTACTCTGAAACGTTATTTGAGATACCTTAAAAAATGATTTACAACTAAATTTCCAAAGCAAAACAAATTAATAATGGGAGTCACGGAATAGGAACAACTTAGACTAAATTACTACTTTGAAATATTACAAACATTACATTTAGCTAGTTCCCTACTTTCTATATATATAATAATTTTGTGAGAGAAAATATATTTTTTCGTTATTGAAACGAATCAAGCACGTTTTCAGATATCTTGGAGTATGATTGAGAACTAACTTTCCAAAACAAATTAATAATTCAAGAAACATTTCAATATATAACATTTAGATATTTACCCACTTTCAAAATCTATACAAGTAGAGTAAATGAATTACTTGCTTGACTTTTAACACGTAAACACGACTTGTATTTACCTACTCACTGACCCACTTGTATTTACCTAATCACCGACTGAGTCTGTGCTTTGGGATTAGGATAGAGACATGTTCGGCTGAAGGATTGCATTGCAGCTGGAGTAAAAGTGAATTCATCTGCATGCAAGTCTTTAACATGGAAACCATTTTTCCTAGCATGAAATAGTTATTGTTTTGGATTTCTCAAGAAATTTATTGAAATTATAAAGTTTGATGAGTAACCTTTGGTGTCTTAAGAGATTTCCAGTAAAATCATATATAAAGTTAAAAAAATTATTTAAATATCACATCAAAATTTTCCACCTTATTTTAACACTGAAAACTCCAAAAAAAAAAAAATAGCCGAATCCACTATGAATTAGATTCATGGCAGTTAAAATAGCAAAATTTGATATGACAATTAAATATATCCAATTAATAAATTTAAATGTCATTTCTTGAGCTGTTTGACAATTTGGCTATTTCCCAAAAAAATCACGGAACCCACTCAATAAAAAATCGCGGAATCCACTCAATAAAGATTCACTGATATTGACATTCCACCCTTGCTAATCATGGTTCACTAATCTTGACATTTCATTTTAGTTAATAAATTTGAAAGAAACTATATCATAATAATGGTGGTGATTAACCTCAATCTTTGGTTTATCAGACCTAAAGAAAAGAGTTATTTAATTTGATTTAAGATTTTATTCTTATGCTTAAAAAGCTTGGAGATAAGCCTCCCCAGCTCACTATAATATTGACATCTTAAAAGGCTAGGAAGGTCAGTGTTGCAACAAAGATCATGAAATTGAGTTCTAATGTGGTTGTACACAGAGCACTCTAAAAGAAAGTGATTTTCATCCTCGATGTTCATATTCTCACAGAGATAGCACAGAAATAGCAAATCCTTTCCATCCATAATATTTAAGAAACTATCCAACTATAATTTAAAGAACAAGCAACTTTTTATTTTGCTAGGATCAATGCGATAACTAAGTCCATCACAGAAATACCTGCGAAGCATCAATTTATTATCATAAAATCCGTTAATTTAATTATTTCTACTCTCTGTGGATAAATGAAACCGTTTCTTATCATAAAAATCGATTAATTTAATTTACGAGATTTCTACTCTCTAGTTAAATGGAACAGTTTGTTATCATAAAAATCTATTAGTTTACGATATTTCAAAATTAATTTAATACTTCGCTCTTAGATATTTGAAAAATAAATAAACACATATTTCCTTAATAATCACATATTGCTCTTATTTTTATTATTCTAGCCATCGTAACTTTTTTTCGAAGAGGAAAAAAACTGAACATTTTCATGAAAAAATGTTTTGTATTTGCTCTAACCATAGTAACTATTATATAGCTGCAGTCTAATCATCTCCAACAATTATAATGTCATTGATGAAACCAATTATAATATATTTGATGAAGCCAGTGATAATGCGTAAATGAGGACAACGATTATATAGATTTGTGACTTAGAAATCTCTCTGAATCAACCCAAACAATGGACCAGCGGACATTTATATTATTATTTAATGAAAAATTTACAAATGGAAAATTTTTGGTTATAAGATTGGTAATAGAGATATTTATGTTCTCAATGATATGTTCCCTTTTCTTAGATAACTAGATTGTTTATATAGAACAATAAAAGGCTTACTTTCTAATTTTTAAAAAAATTAAAATATTATAATAATCAAATGTAATATAACAATAGGCTAGGGTTAAGGAGAGATGAAGAAAGGAGAAACCATGATGTCTAGGGTTTGCGGAACTGGATATTAAGATCATTTGTCGGCGGCTTCCCTTGGTTCCACAGCGGATGGAATAAGTATTTGGAAGAACCCTCCCCCTGTAGGATCATCGGACTGGCTCGAAGACGATTTATGCGGCTCCACTAACCCCTTGGTTGTCGTCCCTCGAATTCCCCATGCTCTCATATGCCTTGAGACATGGTCAGCTTCCGTTTTTCTGCGCCTGGGTCCTTCACTCGGGCTTCAAAACTACTATCGGGCACCTGTACACGGTGGTTGGGGCACGCAGCAGAGGAGTGGCAACATTTCCCTGAAGCACAGACCTCAGAGGGCACCGACGAATACAAGGTGGGACTTGGACTATTTGCTACCACTGGGCATTGTATGTGCACAGCGACAACGAGGTGACCGAGCCCACATTTTCCTGTGCTATTCATCTATCTGTAATGTCCTGCCTCTTGCCACCAATCATTATTGTGCAAAGTTACATGGTACCCTGCAAACCTTGTCTATGGTGCCAGAGAAGAACCCCATAGGAGATTACAAAAGAGTCACAGACAATGAGGTATGCTCTGTTCAATTTCAGATTTTCATAAAATCTTGTGTGGGGAATAATTTTTAATATGGGCTTAGGATACCAATAGGGTTGTAATGCTGAAAAAAAATATCAATTTATCCTCTAGTTATCCATGTCATCTGCAATCTTTGATATACAGTGGGAGGTCTCTTCGAGACTCCTTCTCAATAAAATATTACTTCATTGTTCTATCCTTTGGTTATCTATGTCATCTGCAATCTTTGATATACATTGGAAGGTCTCTTCAAGACTCCTGCTAAATAAAAGTTTATTTCATTGGTCGAGGATCCACCATTTATCTCAACCTGACATTGAGAGGAGGCGCAACAGAACAACACAGAACTCAAGGACCCATAAGGGGAACCAACACTTCAAAAACAGACATCCCAAAAGGTACTTCATATAGGAATATAAGGTCCTTTATATAGGATTATTTTACAGGGGAAAACCAAAGTAGCAACACCAACCAAATGAGTCGAGAATTCCCACAAACCATACATTGTGGAGCAACTAAATTGTTTACCAGAATTGAATATAGATATTCCAAAGATTGGCGAACATCAAACCACTTTTGAATCTCAAGCAATAATCTGCAGATTTAATAGCATCTGGCCCAAGCCAATGGAGCTCTTTCATAAGATATTCAAAAAATGGACCATGGACTGTGAAATCCACCTCTGTTCAAAGGGGTTTTTCATTGCCAAGTTTTCATCCTCGGAAGCCAAAGGCATCATCCTTAGGGAGGGACCATGGTTCTCGAGATCCACCGGACTGTTCATCACACCTTGGTTCCTGGAATTTGATGCAAATACTATGGAAGTAACTAGAATGTTGGTCTAGATTCGGTTATACAACCTTCCTCTGCATTTTTAGAGTGAATATGTTTTAGAAGGCGTAGGGAACATGATTGGGAGATGTATAAAAACAAACACGCAATGCTTGGAGGAGAGTATCTACTCCTTCACACGAATCTGTGTAGAAGTGGACCTCAATAAAGGGCTACCAGAAAGTCTGAATCATAAACAACAGAAATGGACACAACATCTTGACTAATATAAAACTGCATTCTGATGTAGAATGTGCAGGAACACTGGTCATTTGCAAAATACATGCCCCGAAGCAGAAAGATATAATAGAAAAAAGAAAAAGACAGGGAAAACACCCAAGGCTTGGCAATTTCCTTCAGGTGGACCAGAACAGGAGACAAAAGAAGAAGAGGATGTATACATCCCAAATGAGAATAAACAGACAAACACCAAGGTGGAGACACAAGAACAAGATATGCAAGATCCTTTTGACCTTACCCCCATGGTTCAGCCGACAAAGGACCCTGGGGCACCGGACAATGAAGTAAATAAAAGACAACACAACTCATTACAACTTAGATTCAGATAAGGACAATGTAGCAATCATAGAAGAAAACCCTCGCCCTTATCTCCATCGTGCCAACACAATGTGCATGGCGTAATGTTGAAAAGAAGAAAGAGAGGAAAATTTAATTTTCTTCCCATGTACTATAGGTTCTTATTTGCAATTTCATAACCTATCTTGATTGACAATTACCATCACATGTAACATGTAATTTTCTTTTCATTAATAAAGATAGGATTTTTTTCCTTGGAAAATTAAGAAAATGTAATAAACTAACACTTCCCAACCTAATTTTCTTCATCTATATTTTTGTTTTTCCACAATAATCAAAACAAAAACCAACCACATCACTACTTTAACATAAGGAGAAAAAAAAAATTACTAATGGCATTCCCAAGATTAATGAGGAGCAAGCTTCAAATAACACCAAGAAAATGAAAATATTAACAATATAATCTATTAGAAAACCAAAATTATTTAAATTGTTCAAATGTGTGATGCAATTGGTTTTGAGGATTGATCGTGAGGGATTTTGATTTTTCTTAAAAATTTATACCATTTTAAAATGAAAGTGTTTGTTTAACTATTATATTAAGAAAAATGGTTAGAGAAAAGGTTGAGTAAATATAACAATTACTAGTTTTTAATGTGCATATTAAATAGAAGTAGTAGGTTATAATAAGAGGTTAATCATGGTCAACCATGGTTAACTATTTTTAACCAAGGTCAACCATGGTGGTCAATCAAAATCTCTATGGTTAGAATGGTCAAATATGGTCAATCAAGATAGACCATGGCTAAACATGATCAACCATGGTCAACCATGATCAATCATGATCAACTACGGTCGAACATGGTCAACCAAAATCAACTAGGGTCAACCAAGATTAACCATGATCAACCATGGCTAACCAAGATGAACATGGTTATAATGGTCAAACATGGTCAACCAAGGTCAACCATGATCAGCCATGGTCGACCATGATCAACCATGATTAACCCTAATGGTCAATTAAGATATCTATGGTTAGAATGTTGTTCCACCATGATCCACCATGGCCAACCATGATTAACCATTGCCAACCATGGTCAAACATGGTTGAATATAGTCCATCATGTTCAATCATTATTAACCATGGTCAACCATAGTCAACTATGGTTAACCATTGTTGAATAGGCCAACATCAACCATTACCAATGGTGTTAAGTCATTGTCAATATGGTCAACCATAGTCAACCATGATCAATCATGGTCTACCCACTTCAGCCATGGTTATCAACCATCTCAACCATTAAATTAACCATTTTTGTAACATTAATGGAAGCTTGACCATGGTCAATCTCATCAACCTTAATCGATGTTATCAACCACCGTCAACCATGGTCAATGAACCACCTTACATGCTTCAGCGAACTAGCACAACCAAGTTGATATATGCAAATGGATGGCATATGAAATAACATGGATAAACCTATATCAACCACATTAGTAAGTGGGGTTGTGCTACTATTATATTAAATGGAGGTCATAGAAGGCTGTGGACGTTTTAAAGAATGTACAATTGCAAAGGTAGAGATGATTTTAGATTATTTATTATATAGACTTCCATGATGAAGGATAAAGATGAGTTGTTATATTGATTGCAGTTTTTGACAAGTCAAATGTTAAAGCTTCCAAAGTATACTTTTTAAATTAATTTTAATCAATAAAAAAGGCATTTATATCTTAATTATTAAAGGAGTTAAGTGTCACTTTTTGGAGTTTTAGGTGGATTTTTGGTTGGAATTTTGCAAAAATATTTGCGGTGAAATCTTGATTTGTGTTGTTTAAATTGTTTTTATTATTGCATATTTCGATTCAACACAGTGATTTGGATTGGTAGACAAATTAGATCATAAAATAGAGAGATAACTTTTCCAAAAATCACACTTTCATTTCAATAAATCTTTATCGAATTAATAGACAAATTAAATCACAAAATAGATAGTAGATAAATTTAAAAAAAAAAAAAAAACACTTAAATACAACTTGATTAATAAATTACATTTATATACTTTTCAAAATTTCACATTTAACTACAATTTAATTAATTAATAATATATATATATATATATATATAATTTAAAAAACTTTTAAAAAATTAATACATATTTTTGACCAATAATGAAATGTCAGATAATTTGATTTCTAACCGAGAACTATAATCGCTACCAATCCGTGCAATAATCCACTTATGCCCCATATTTAAAAAGAAAAAAGAAAAAACGAAAACAAAGCATAAAACCAACACGCTTTTACCAATATTTCATGTTTTGAAAATAAAATATTTAATAAAGATGTAAATTAAAGATAAGACAAAAGAGTTATTTAGCGGAAATATTTTAAGACGTGACATTATTGTTGGTATTATATGTTTAAAGAGTAACGGGTCTCTTTTTTATCAGTTTGACATTAGGCATATGTTATTACTGTATGATGGTAGAAGGGAGTTAAGGTTTTGGAAAGGGAAGTGGGAATTGAGTACATTTTTAGTTTTGTATTCCCTTGAAAAGAGGTTGGTTGGTTGGTTGGTTGGTTGGTTGGTTTGTTTGTTTGTATCGTATTAATATTATGTCATTTGAATGAGAATGAATTAAAAATTTAAATTTTTTATGAAAATAATATAATAATAGTAATAAAAAATTTAATTCAGATTTTTATAAGTTAAATTTAATTATATGTCAGAATTAATTTATACAAATATTTTGGATAATTATATAGAAAATTATAGAACCGATAGATACTAAGAAATATTAAATAATTGTAATTATATTTTTATAATGAAATAAATCTAAAAAAAAATAATTGTTAAAAAGAAATTTACAATTATGTATAATGTATGTGAGTGAAATTGACATCGTATTTGTGTGCTTTAAAATTAAACAATAATTACAATTATAATAAAAAATAAAAAATAACATATCAACATGTTCATGGGTTTGAAAGAAGCTATTTTTTGAAATTTTAGTCATTTCTGTTATCTTGTATGGATGTGAGGTTTGGGGTTGCAACATTTCTAGAGAATCCTGGAGAAAGATTGAGGAAATCAAAAAGCGTTTTATAACGTATAACCTAATTAAAAGCAATACACCCTATCATATTCTCCTTATAGAAGTGGGTCTTTTCCCTTTCGAGAGCCTAGCTATGACTAGACTCCTATTGTACAAGCAAAAAATCAATAACATGGGAGACCATAGACTTCCTAAGCTAGCTTTAAATTCCAACCAAAACCACCTAAAGCTCAAAAATGTTGGTATAAAAATACCAGCCTGGTTAAACCATTGGGAGATCGACTAAAATGTTGCACTGCAAAATATTAATAACATTAAAAATATTGTTACTTCTAAGTTTAAAGAGAAAATGTGGTGTGAGAAAGATCTAGAGGCTAAAAGAAAATTAAGATATTATAAGGAGGTCATCAGCCCTACTCTAGAAGATCAAAAGTATCTCTCTGTTTTAACTAGCTCAAAGAAAAAAAATTAATATAGCCAAGATAAGAACAAATTCTCATGCGCTCCATAGTGAAACAGGTTGTTGGGCAGTTCCTAAAATACCATGGATGGAAAGGATCTGCCATCTCAGTCAGAATATCAACATTGAGGATGAAAATCACTTCCTATTTGAATGCCTTGCGGACACCCACATTAGATCTCAGTTTCATAATCTTTGTTGCAATACTGACCTTCCTAGCCTTTTAACATGTCAAAATTATAGTGAGCTCGAGACACTTCTCTCCAAGCTCTTTGAACATAGGAGTACAATTTTAAAACAAACTAAATAATTAGTATCTTTAGGTCCGATAGAGCAATGTTTGGTCTGAGTGATGTTAACCATCATCATCATCATGATAAAGTAGAGAATTGAACAATGAATTAATAGTGATATATAAAACCTATAAATTAGGGAAGTTATAGATATTAAATGACAAATAAAAATTGATAAATATCAATCTATTATAAAAAAATAAAATATTTTTTTCATGATATATTTCATTTTGAAATATATATATATATATATATATATATATATATATATATATATATATGTTGATAAGCATAGTTTATATGGAATATTCTAGAATATTTTTAGTAGCATACATAAATCAAAAGTTGATATTCATTCTCTAAGTAGTTATGTCTTCCTTTATCTTTGAATTAAATTGATTAATTAAAAAATGACATATAAACAAATGTCATATAAAATAAGTTATGGTATTTTGGGCATATGATATTGAAATTACAATGAAAATTTCCAAAATAATCATGTCTTCCTTTATCTTTTAATTAAATTAATTAATTAAAAAATAACATATAAGCAAGTATCATATAAAATATGTTATAATATTTTATACATATAATATTGAAACTAAAATGAAAATAATAATTCATAAAAACCATCCAAAATCTCCAAAAAAATCTGTATCGACTAATTATATAACTTTAATCCTTAAAAATCTTCAACCAACTCGCCCAGCCTGATGAGCTATCCATATATGTGCTGAGACACAACTGATTACTTCACCATTATTGGTCGAATCACAATAAATAAACAACTCACAGAATTGGAGTCTCATATCGACCGAAAAATATTTTTGTTATTTCACGATTATTATGGCTTGCTTCACACATATGGATGGTATGTTAGACATCTATGTAGTGTCCCCGAACCTATATTACATGTTATATTGCACGCAGTATTGTTTATTTTCGTTTTTTATATTTGATCAAATATTTTTTAATTTATTTTTGATATTGTAACAAAGTTTATTTATAAGTTGAAAATATTCATGGTAAAACAGGTTTGAATTTTCATGGTTAAGAAATATGTTTGTTTTAAAATAGGGCATCTGAAATTTAAACGTAAATATCAAATGTTATTGGGTCGATGGTAGAGATTTATACATATAGAATATTCTAGAATGTTTTTAGTAATGGACATAAATCAAATGTTGACATTTATCTAAATAGCAGTTCTTTCATTTTTGTCCTTTTGATTAAATTGATTAATTAAAAATATATATATCATATGAACATCAATTATGGTGTTTTGAGCATTGTGATACTAACAAACAATAATAGAATGGGGTAAATCTTCATGGTTAAAAATTTTGTTACATATTTTTTAAATGTATTTATACTTAAATCATATACTAACTATTTGTATAAATAATAATAATCATATATTAACTATTTGTATAAATAATAATAATAATAATAATAATTTAAAAGATAACTATAATTTACTATTGAAAAATCTTATTTTTCCTTGATAGAAGAAGAAGAAGAAATTATTTTAACGTCCATGAGGCTAAAGATAGCCTATGGGAGGGATTGCTTCTCCATACATCTCTTGTATTCAACCATTTTCCTGTGAAGTCTCACAATAAATGCTCCCATCTTCTGGACAAACCCCTCTCTGAATAGATTATCCCCATAGCTAAATGCTAAAATATGTGCATAACTTTCCTAGTGTCCTTGAAGGCCTCAAATTCTAAAATGAACATACTCTTTCCAAGTGTTAGCATAGTTCTTTGCTAAGTCATGAGTCCATTCCATAGTTTTATTTTTAGAATTAAAGTTCAATAATAAAAAATAAATAAAATTGGGTGCTAAGAAACAATTTTTTAGCCTTTTGGGAAGTCTATTATTTCCTTGTTTCTGTCTTTCTATTTCTATTTCGGATGCCACCAAAATTTCTGGAAGCATACTCTGTTTTTAAAATAAAACAAAAAAGTGCACCCGCTTTAGGTCTACCATGTGTCATAATGTTAATACGCATCAAATATTTTTTAAATCTTTTAGGATCTAATGATAGGTGTTGTATTACAGTCAATTAGCAAAGGTCAACTCATTTTATACGTTGAGTCACATGTGTGATCCATAGTTAATGACTTAACCGTTACCCGTCGTGCCTATCTACGCTAAGTCAGACATCCATGTATTAAGGTACATGTTTTTCTAAAGCAAAGGGATCATGATGATTTCACTACATGCCATAACCATTTGGCTGGCTACACAACAGTGCTTCCAGAAATTTTGTCCAATCAACAACATAGTTTGCAAAGGTGACTAAAAGTCATAAACACACTTTCCATAAGCCATTTGGAGCTCCCATATGAAAAATGCATCCAACTGAAGCTAGTGATGGTGTGTTACATGGTGCACATCATGATCATTAATATTTTCAATGATGGAGGGTGATTTTCATGGGGTGGTGAACCAAGTTTTAGTTTTAAAACCACCTAAAATAGGAATTCTGTTAATCGAAGTTTTAGCTGTTAGATTCGAATTTTGCTGAGAGTCATAGTTGGAGAAGAAGTCCGAATTTCAGACAAGATTCTGGAGGAGAATACTGGCCACACCTGTAAGGTAAAACTCTTCCTATTCTGCCACCTATCATTTGCAGGAGACAAAGTCATTTATTTTTCTGAAGATGACTAAAACAGGTGGTAAGATAAATTGAATAGAGTCACAGGGTTCATATTTGGTTGATGCTAATTTGAGGGTAAGAACTTTGTTTCTACAGTCAGGATGGTATCCTCTGTGTACCAGGTTGGGGAGCTCTCATTCAGGGGTTTCTAAAGAGTTTTCTAACTCCTTTTTTGGACATGAAGCTACAGTTTATGGCCTCACTTTGTAGGGTTCTGAAGACTCCATTTCTGAAGCTTTTAAGCTTCCCCAAGAAGGAGAAGGTGGTTCAACGGACAAGTTATTACAGGAGGTGATTTTAACAACTTCCTCAAGGATTCTCACTAAAATCCAAATTGGGAAAAATGCATCCCAAGTAGCTACCTTAAGAATGACTAGGCAGAGGCAATTAAGCTTACTAAGATATACCTCACATGTGAAAGGAGGTATACAATGGTATTCCTCTATCGCATGAGGTTTCTTTTTCATATTGCAGGGATGAGGACATTGAATCTGCCATTTTTGTTATTGAAAATTGTGACCAAGATGTCAGCAAGGGTTTAAACCCATAATGATGTTTCTAAGTATAGCTTGTATCATCAAGCTTGGATCAAATTTCTGGTTGAAGAAGGGTTGAGGAAGAGAAACTAGACTTATGACCACTTTCTATTCTATAGGGTAGGCCAACCTGCACCTACACCTCAAGTTCCACATTCAAACCCTCAACCTGCAAAGAGAAGAACAAAAAGAAAGGCCCGGAAAGAAAAAATTCATAAGAAGGCCAAATATAAGAAAGAGAAGCTTTCTGTAGGCAAAACTGAAAAAAATGTGGAAAAAGGAGAGAGCTCCTCAGAAAGCAAGCCCAAGTCCATGAAGATAGTACCTTGTGTTCCTCTTTCCAAATTTCTACACTAGAGACAAAAGACAAAGGTCTGCAACAACAGATAAGTTAAAACCGCAGGTGCTACCAAAATTTTTGGAAGCACATATTCAGAAAAAGTTGCAGAAGGGGTATCAACCTACACAATCAGATGAAGAACTCCTTAAGGATTTTGGATATGAAATCAATAGTAAAAAGAAGAAATAAGAAGTTAAACCTATTGTTAGCACCAGAAAGAGGCACACAAGAGACAAAAATATGTTTAGGCTTAAATCCAAATCTCTACTCAAGCCAAGCCTAATGACAGAAGTCATTGACATTGAAAGGAAACCTCAAGATTCAAACACAGAGAAATCAGATAAATCCATGAAGAAAAGAAAGAACACAACCCCTTCATAACAACACTCAGAGCCCTAAAAGAGAAGAAAAACACAAAATGGTTTTAAGGAGGACAAATACCTTCTCAAGGAGGCAATTACAAGAGAAACCAGATCCAGAACATCAGCTGCTCACAACAAAACTGATTTATATAAAGTAGGTGAATCTGCATCACACATAGAGGAAAGGTAAAAAAAAAAATTGGTACTAATCCCTTTTTGCTTATCTGTTACAAATTTTGAACAACAGCCTAGGTGTCATGGAATACAAGTCAGCACAGAATTTCAACATTTTCTAAGTATTTTGAAAAAAGAGACAGGGTGCTACCGGAATTTCTCGCAGCATTCCAGATTTTGTTCAGTTACTTGTCTTTACCGAAATTTCTAGTAGCACCTCTTTTAACTGAATTTTGACACCTGTCAGCAAGTTTTTCCGAGCTAGTTAAGGATGGATAACAACCCATAACCAAATGGATAATACAAGTGATGGTGAGAGATGTTTATGAGGTTTTTGGAGGTCTTATTAAATGAATCTATATGGTTCTTAAAGACCCAAGACACAAGGAGATAATTCAGTAGAAAAAGGGGCAGCATGACAACACACTCAACATTCAAGCCCATAATTCTTCTCACCTTCTTTCTCCATCTTTCCTTTCTGTTAGATTTTGAGGACATAAGTATGTAATGCCTTTTGACACATATGTTATGTTAGAATTAATGTTTCCTTATTTTTAGAAGAGATGGAGTTGGTTCCTCTCTTGTTGTATATAGCACTTGTAAATACTATTTCTAGGTTGGATGTTAGTCTACCTGAAGACCGAATATAATAAGAAACATGTTTCCTTCATGCTAGAGGATTTTGTGATTCAAGGAACATCTAATGCGTGGTGTGTATCTTTTCTTTGTTGATTTATTCTAAAATATGAGTTGCAGCAACTAATAAGGTTTGAGTAATAAGTTGTTAATGTATTTTGCAGTAAATTATCTGCTTTCAGTTTTCTGCAACTTATATGTGTGTAATAGAACATGTCAATGGAGATTCTAGAAAGGATTTGTGGAATCCTTTATACATGAAATATATTTTCTAAGTGTTGTTTTCTTAACATAAATAGAGTTTGTGTTAAAGGTCATCATCACAGCTGTGTGACTGATTTAGGATAAGAATATTTGCTGAAATAGGTACCAACTATTCATCTTCTTCCACTTGTGTACTCTTATCCATATACTACCTTTTACCCACATAATTTATACTTGCCACAACTTTCCAAATGCAAGAAAGTCTTAAATAACATAAAATCATTTCAAAATCTTTGACAAATTCATCCCACCACTCAAAAAAACCATTTAAACTTTGAAATGAACTATGATGTGTAAGGCTTACTCCTTAAGCAGTCAAGGAGTGACTTCTTCCTCTAACACCTAGCACACACTTATTTTGTACTTTTCCAATGCCTTATTTCAGAAGGTAGTTGAAAAGAATTAGTCATTAATTGAGGAATAATAATTTTGGCTCTCCAAGAAATATTGGCCCCTATGTAAGTTTTTTGTTGATGATTATGAGTGGGAGTAAACTCTTCAATATAGTACTTTTTCTTTCTCCCTAGCTACTTCTCCCAAATATGTTTGTGGAACTTATCCATAATTTTTTTTTTATCTCTTTACTATTTTTGGGACACATGCTCAAGCAATGGAAGAGTGGGGGTGAATATTCATAAAACTGTGTGGAATATTTTTTTTAAATGTATATATGCTTAACTCATATATAATTGTTTTTAAAATTAATAATAATAAGAATTTAAATGAAAATTATAATTTATTATTCAAAAGGTTCTTTTGTCCTTGGATAGGAAGAGTTTCCACAATAAAGGTGGTAGTTTAAGCCTACTTACATAGTCCAACACTAAAGTCTATTTACAATATTAACAAGTGTGAAAATATGCATTCAAACAAGTTATAATCTAGTTCATTTTTATGATTTTTAAAATTTTTGACAATTTCAATTGTATAATGAGACAAGTGATTTGATGCATATCTATATTTACTAGCTGTTTAATTAGCTTGATAAAATTGTGTATTTTTGAATTGAGCTTCTATAATTTTAATTTTATTATCAATAATTTTTAAGCGGATGGTAGGAATTTAACCTCTATGGAATATTATAGCATATTTATAGTAACATTTACAAATCAAAGTTTGAAATTTCTCTTCAAAGTAGCTATGTTAATTTTGTCCACTTAATTAAATTATTTAAATAAAAAAATATGATATGAAGAAGTGTCATATGAAATGAATAATGATTTTTGGGTATGTGGTATTCATAAAACATGGTATTGGTCATATAAAATGATATTACAAATTAGGAATCTCCATTGTAAATTGAGGATAAATCTCCATGTTTTAGAATTTTGTTTCATGTTTTTGTTCAATGTATATAAGTTTAACCTACATATTGATTCCTTTTATAATAATATTATTAAATTATATTTTAGTTGGATTGAATCATTTTTTTTAATTTTAGCAATGTGAGCCTTATAATGAAGTAAGTGTGATATCATGGAGTGCTTTTATGCTTATTATTGATGGATACCTATTGGAGTTTAACAATCATTTAATTTTTATACGAGACTTGAACATTGAATCTCATGGTTTATGTAATTTATGTAAATACTTCATAACATAGCAATTATCAATTGAGTTATCCTAGTAGGCATTAATTATTTTTATAATTATTATTACTTAAAATAAAATTGTAATTTACTTAATTTTTATGTTAATTTAATCTTTAAAATAATAGATGTATCATGAAACAAACTTTTTGATGCTTATCATAAATTGATATCTATCAAATTTTGTACTATGTTAATTTAGTTGTCAACAAACATAAGGTATCAATACCTATAATTCCCAAATACCACTCTTATTCATAAATGTGAATTGACTTATTACTATTATTCAAGAAAAACTACACCACTTAAAATAATTTACTCAATAATTCATAAAAAAAAAAAAATTTAATTATAATTAATATCTTTACTTTTTGAAGCATTAATTGTTTATCTTACACCAAGAAAAAATTGAACTTTTATAAAAAAAAAGTTTAAACTATTTTTTGGTTGTTGAAATTATCTTTTACGCTTTTAATCTTTTTGAGTTATGTTTGACCCATCAATTTACTAAAAATATATCTAAAAACTTTGTGCTAGCATATTGTAATTATTAATATTGTATAATTAACATGTTTTAAAATTTGGTGAAGACTTAATCAATTTATCAACTTATACATTTAGAGATATGGTTTAAATAATGTGAAATTATAATTTCATCAACAATTATGTTTTAAGATTTCAATGATAGTGAAGGATCTAAAATATTTAGATGTTATTCAAAATTAAATTACACAGCAGAACCACATATAGGTTTTTTTTTTTTAATTCGAACAAATTATTATGAGAATTTCTGAAAGTCGATTCTTACTTTGACAAATTATTTGAGGTATCTTGAAAAATGACTTACAACTAAATTTCCAAAACAAAACAAATTAAAAATTCAAACCCCAGGGACCATTTATACTAAATTACTAATTTGATATATTATAAACATTTCAATAAATTAATAATATGCTTGACATTTAACACATTAAGGCAATGCGTTCCCACTTGTATTAACATATTCACTGACTGAGTCTACGCTTTGGGATTAGAAGACACACATCTCCTTTTTTCTTATTTATTTATTCTCATTTTCGTCATCAATGAATGTATACGGATGGCTATTCCTTTGCTTGACGCTTTGCCCCTGGTTCATCATAGATAGGAAGCATAACAGCGATGAAGAAGGTCACAAGATCGAACCCGGAGCTGTCATTTCCCTCTGGAAGGAGAAGCGTATTGAGTGAACAAGCGAGACCATTTCCACCCTTCGGTTACGGTCGAAAATTTCCCAACGAGACATGGAAATTGTAACAGGAATCTGTCCATAGTCTTTAATACGTGTATAACATTTTCTACGAGATGGAGGGATTTTCAGGTGGAGAAAGGGCGAATTCATTTGAATGCATGTATTTAATATGTAAAGTTAGACTTCCAGACCATTTTTTATTCGGACATGAAAATATTGCCAACGCACTTTTTCCCTTTGCGTAGACTTCTGAGTTTTGAATTAGATTGTTGGCAGTTAAACTTGCAAATTTTGGTGGCAATTAAATATAACAAATTAATAAACTTACATTCCATTTCTTGATATGTTTGACAATGTCATGGTTTCCCCAAAAAAACTCGCTGAACGCAGATAATAACGATTCACTGACCTTGACATTCTACACTTTCCAAAACTATAATTTAAACTGGTAGAAGACTTTGTATTTTGCTGGGGTCAATACGATAACCAAGTCAATCGTGGAAATACCTATAAAGCATTAGTCGACATTTGCTATCATAAAAAAATATAAAATTAGTATATTTCAAAATTAATTTAGTATCTTGTTCTTAAATATTTGGAAATTTGTTAATATAAACATTTGATAATTATATTGATGGGCATTACTTTAGCATCTTGTTTTAAATATTTGGAAATTTGTTAATATAAAATTTTGATAATTATTTGGAAATTTGTTAATATAAAATTTTGATAATTATGTTGATAGAAATTTTTTTATTGAAAATTCATACATTAATTATTATTATTATTATTTTTTTCTAATTACAAATTCTAATTACACTTAAATTAAAAAATGTTAACATATTCTCCTGGTCTCTTCTAAATCAACGAATAGAGTTTTATCAAATCTCTAAATCGACATTTAAACCATGTTTAAATATGACTAAAACGTTAGTGTACCCCTTGTTGTTTATGGGATTAATGAAAAATAGATTCATAACATAACTTTGAAAGTTTCGTTGAAAAGTAGCTTGTGTGACGTACATTGGGGCTATGAAACATGCTTTCTCCATATCATAGAGGAGTCCTATGTAGATTTTATTTTTATTTTTTTTCTTAGGATCTTATATATTAAGTATTGTTTAATTAATAGATGAAATGATTGTTTTTTATTATTTGTTTTGGTCAATCTTTGTCCAAAATCTAGTAAAATTTTGTAAAAACTACAATTTTAAGTTATTTAATTGGTAAAGTTTTAATGTCTGTTTTAGGTGTTGAATCTATTTATACATTCAAAATTGCATTTTAAAAAATAAAAATCACAATATTGTTGAATATTATATTTTTTAAATTCATCAATAATAAATTAATAAAATTATTATATTAAATTATTTCTAATAATAATAATAGTAATAAGATGATCATAAATAGAAAATTAACACTAATGTTAACCATAATATTATTAATAGCATCATTATAACATGAATGATGTTGCATTAATAAAATTGTTATATTAACCATAATAGTATTAATGACATTAATAATATTTATTGGGTGTGTGTTATATTCTTTTCACGACTAGAAGCACGCACTGTACGTAGTGTCCGAGAGAGAGGGGGGTCACATAGGGGGTGGTAACACCCCTTATCTGAGGATTTGGAGGGATGGTGGAAGCTCCCCTAGTTGGAAATAATTGATATTATTTGTATATTAATGGAGAAATGGTTACATTGTTGTAACGTAGCTCCTTAAGTTAGGATTAGTTCCTAGGATATAGGAGTTTGTTTACAACTTCCTACTTCTTTGTGATGTACTTATAGTTGTATCATTTGACTAATGAATGTAGAGTGTACTCTCCATTTTGTGTGCAGTCTCCAGGTGCAGTACTCACCTGTGAGCTGCAGTTTCTATCCAATCCTGTTTTTATCTTGGTATCAGAGTTCAGACCGGGTGAGCCTGATTTGTTTTGAGAGCCTTAGTGACTAGCCTTAGTGGCTACAGAGACTTAGTGGCTATAAAGCCTTAGTGGCTATAGTGCACACAGGAGGTTAGTGCTCACAGGAGCAAGTGGTCTGTAGCAAACACCTGACTCACAGGTTTCGGATGATTTTTTGAAATCTTTGACCACAGGAGGGTTGGCGCAGTTTTTCTGCTGATAGTCGTGCCGAAAAGCGCAATTGGCGTGACTCAGAAAAGTGTCAATCTCTCTCTTTGGTAGTTCTGCACATGGGATATTCCTGGTGGTGGTAGATCTAAGTCGCGGATGTTATTGCCGACTCTGCACATGGGATTTGCCCGGTGGTGGTAGATCTGAGTCACAGATACATTGGTTGGTGGTTCTGCAAAGGGGATTTTCCCGTTGGTGGTAAACTCAAGTCGCAGACAGAGTAATCACCAGATCATAGGAGGATCTGAGGTACAATCACAAGATCGGGCCAGATTGGAGGTAGATCGGTGATCAGGGTCTAGTATGTATTGAATTTCTTTTTAGTGTAGCTTGCAATTATTCAACTGGTTAGAATCATCGGAGGGTCTAGAATCATATTAGTCCAGTATGAATAATACCATAGAAACATATCTCAATGAGTCTAGCAAACTCGATGGGTCCAATTTCACCAATTGGAAATTCAAGCTACATACATTGCTTGAGGGAGAAAATGCGTGGTCGATTGTCACAGGCGAGGAGAAGAAACCAAATATTGCAACATGAACAACCACACTTATACAAGATTGGGATAAAAGGGAGAAAAAAGAAAAATTCATACTTAAGATGTCCGTCAAGGATAATATTATCCCACATGTTAGAGCTTGCAAATCGTCCATTGAGATGTGGACAACGCTCAAGAATTTATACCAGACACAAAATACAGATCGCATCTTGTCACTCAAAAGCAAGTTGTTTACGATGAGGATGGAGGAAAATGAATCTACTGTTGGATTCATTGCAAGGGTTAAAGACCTGAAGGAAAGATTGGGAGACATCGGAGAAAAGGTGTCTGATTCTGATCTAGTCACAATTACATTGAATGGAATGAAGGATGAATATCATATGTTCATCAAAGGATTGGCAGCGAGGGATAAAGCCCCTGCATTTGAAGAATTGACAGGAATTTTTCTACAAGAAGAAGAGCGGCGGCAGAATTTAAGACCGCAGAGTGATGATCTTGCTCTAATGGTGAAGAGGCAATAGTTTAGAGGGAAGCAGCCATAGCAGCAGCGGCAGCCACAACAGCAATAGAGAGGAGGTAGCATGTATCCAATGGGACCATTTAGAGGTATGTCAGTAAAAAAAATTTCAAACAAGAAATGTTTTTACTGTGGGAAAGTTGGCCACAAAATTAAGGATTGTTTTAAGAGGTAGAAAGACAAAGCAAGGAATAATCAGAGTAGGCACAAAGGATATTTTTTTAATGAAGATGAAGACTATAGTTATGAAACTCGACTATTTGTAGTTGATTGTCCGCTTTCAGCTTCTAAAGAAGATGAGGATGACATACGGTATGTCGATTCTGGTGCATCGTCACATATGACACGCAAGAAAGAATGGTTTGAATTTCTTGAATAAACTTCATGTGGATCTAAAATTTTTCTAGGAGATGACAGAGGATATGAGATAAAAGGGTATGGTGATATTCCAGTAATATTGCCTAATGGTGACATTAGACATCTTAAGAATGTACTGTATGTACCTGGGATTAGGAAAAACTTGGTGTTTGAATCTATGATAACAGATTAGGATCTTCTAGTTGAATTCTTCAAGACACGTTGTGTCATAAAGGATAGCATGATGGAAATGGTTGCATCAGGAGCGTGTGTGGGGAGCCTGTATAGACTAAATGTCAAAAGCATGCCACAAGAAGCCATGGTTGCAACAGGATTGACAGTCGAAAACCTCTGGCACCAGAGATTCGGTCACCTTAATTTACAAGACCTCATGTTACTTCAAAGAAAAGGTATGGTCGATGGACTCCCTATTTTTCATAGTGTTCAGTTGGATTGTGATGGATTTGCATTATGGAAAATGCATAGAGAGGAATTTCCTTTGCGTATTGATAGAAAGAGGAGAGATATTCTAGAGCTGGTGCATACAGACATATGTGGACCTATGCAGACCAGGTTGCTAGGTGCTGCATATTATTTTCTTCTATTTACTGATGATTTCACTAGATTCTCATCGATGTATTTTTTAAGTAAAAAGAATCAGAATTTTCAGTTTTTTAAAGAATTTAAAACTTTGGTAGAGAAGCAGACAGGAAAATGTATAAAAATTCTCTGCTCAGATCAAGGGGGAGAATATAGGTTGGGTGAGTTCATGAATTTTTGTAGAAATCATGGGATTGTTCAACAGTTTATAGTGGCTCATACACCACAGCAAAATGGAGTGGTAGAATGAAAGAACATAACTCTTGTGGAGTGCGCAAGGAGTATTTTTCAAGGTAAGGGTCTATCAACTGGTTTCTGGGCTGAAGCCATCAACACTGTTGTTTATTTAAAGAATAGGAGTCCTACTAAATGTCTTGGCTTCAAAACTCCCTTTGAAGAATTATATGGATTCAAGCCAGTAGGGAGTCATTTGAAAGTATTTGGGTCAAAATTCTTTGCCCATATACCCAAGGTGGATAGAAAAAAGTTAGATCCTAAAGCCATGAAATGTATCTTTGTAGGATATGGCACTAAGTTTAAAGAATACAAGTTATTTAATCACGTAACTCATAAAATATTTGCAAGTCGAGATGTGATATTTCATGAACAGGTTGAGGAAGGAAAGGATGACAGTAATAATGAATGGAACATTCCATTATTGTTGGAATAAAGCAACGGGGATAATCAGGAGCAGGAGTATGAAGAAGAAGATACAGGTGAAGTAGTTAATAAGGCAAGCCCGTGCAAGTATAAAGCAGACAGATTTGAGGTAGGTCCCCTACCAAGGAGATCAAGTAGGCAGACAAAATTACCAGCCAGATTGAAATACTATGCTTTAATGACAATTATTTTAAACATTGTAGAACCCAAAAACTATAAAGAAGCAAGTCAATCTGATGAATGGAGGGCTGCGATGAATGAAGGAATTGAATCAATTACGAAAAACCATACTTGGGATCTAGTTGAATTTCCTGAAGGAAAAACACCCATAGGCTGTAAGTGGTTGTACAAACCTAAAGTGAATGCGAATGGGAGTATAGAAAAGTTTAAAGCTAGACTGGTAGCAAAGGGTTATTCACAACTAGAGGGAATAGATTTTGATGAAACCTTTGCCCATGTAGCAAAATTAAATACCATTAGAATGCTAATTTCTTTAGCAACAAAATATAAGTGGAAGCTACACCAGTTAAATGTTAAGTCTGAATTTTTGAATGGTGAATTGAAAGAAGAGATTTATTTAGTTTAGCCTGAAGGGTTTGCTAAAAAGGGGCAGGAACATCTAGTTTGTAGATTGAACAAGGCATTATATGGTTTAAAACAAGCACCCAGGTCGTGGTATGAGAATATCAATTCATTATTTTTACAGCATGGTTTTCATAGGAGCATGAATGATCTAAATATGTATACCAAGTATAATAAACAAAGGCAAATTATTTTGATTTCTTTCTATGTGGACGATATGATTATAACAGGTAATGTAGATACTCTGATCAAAAAAATCAAATGACAGATGTCGCAATTATTTGAAATGAAAGATCTCGGAAATCTCCATTATTGCTTAGGTCTAGAAGTCTGGAGAGATTTTGGACAGACTTTTCTTACTCAAGGGAAGTATGCTAGAAGTTTGCTAGAAAAATTCGGGATGGAGCAGTGTAAGTCAGCAGCAACACCATTGCAGCAGAATCTAAATTTGTGCAGTAACGATGGCACTAAGGAGGTGGATGCCACTATGTAGAGACAACTAGTTGGGAGTCTGATATATCTTACTACAACTAGACTAGACTTGGCATACTATGTTAGTGTGCTGAGCCAGTTCATGTCTAAACCTCTCGAAAGCCATTGGGTTGCAGCAAATAGTGTGCTGAGGTACCTTTGTGGTACTAGTGATTATGGTATTTTATACACTGACACATCTAATGTTACTCTAGCAAGTTTTTCAGATTCCTATTGGGCAGCCAACGTGGATGATCGCAGATCTATCATAGGTTATGCATTCAGTATTGGATCCAGGTTCATAGCATGGAGCAGCAAAAAGAAAAGTACTGTAGCTTTATCTTCAGCTGAAGCTAAGTACCAAGCATTTTGTGTAGCCACATGTGAAGCTATTTGGTTGAGAAGACTTCTCAATGATGAAGAATGAGAACAGAAAGAAGAAACTATCATTAAAAGTGACAACCAGAGTACCATCAAGCTAGCACACAATCCAATATTTCACAAAAACACCAAACACATCGATATTCAATTCCATTTTGTTCGAGAAAAACTTCAGTCAAAGGAAATATTTGTTGAATATTGTAAATCTTGTGACAACATGGCAGATATTTTTACTAAGCCTCTTAGGAGAATAAATTTTGAATTTTTTAGAGGGATGTTAGGAATTCAGAGTAATCATTTTTCCATTAAGTGGGAGAGTTGGAAATAATTAATATTATTTGTATATTAATGGAGAAATGGTTACATTATTGTAACGTAGCTCCATAAGTTAGGATTAGTTCCTAAGATATAGGAGTTTTTTTACAACTTCCTACTTCTTTGTGATGTACTTATAGTTGTATCATTTTATTAATGAATGTAGATTGTACTCTCCATTTTATGTGCAGTCTCCAGGTGAAGTACTCACCTGTGAGCTGCAGTTTCTATCCAATCCAGTTTTTATCTCCCCTAGGAAGCCCCCCTACACAATGTCAGGGGAAATGCCCCACGAAAATTTTTTATGCAGACCCAAGGATGAGGGAAGACCCAAAGACGGTGGGTGGACCTAGCCATGGTTTTTTGCATGGGTTTTTCACATGGTTTTGGGCATGATAGTTTTCTTCCCCTTGTATTTTGTAGATCCGGTCAAGGGAACTATGATTATGTTCTAAGCCATGGTTAGTGGATTGGGTTTATAAATGCTTCAACAAGTATATATATGTATTGTAACATTGAAAGCAATATAATGAAAAATCAATCTAGTACTCTCGGTTTGGGGATCTAGGCGAAACTTTATGTGTATATGTGTTTTATGTTCTCACCCAATTTTATTTTTTTTGTTTTAAAAATTTGTTTGCAGGTAATTTTAGTATAGAGTTAAAACCTACATTTGGTATTAAAGTTGTTTCAACTTCAACAAGACACCTTTGTTTCTGAGGAGTTTTTCTTAGGCTTCTGGCAGATCATGTTTAGTGGGAGATCTGCGTGATCAATTCTAGCGGTGAAAGATGATGGAAAAAAATAGAAATATAGAGATCGAGAAATTCAATAGACGAATTTTTGAGTTTTGGAAGCTTAATATGGAGGATTTATTGGTGGATAAAGATCAGTGGATCGTGACATATCTAGGTACTAAACCAAAGAGAATGTTAACATAATACTGGGAGAAGTTGGATTAGAAGGAAAAGAGCACAATACAGTTGCTTATCTAAAATTTAGTATTGTTGAATGTATCACACGAAGATGTGGTGAAGGATTTGTGAGTCAAGTTAGGGAATTTTTACCAATCTATGTATCTGGTGAACAAAATGTTCCTGTGGAAAAATTTCTATCACCTCAGGATGAAGGATGGAGACTCCATGACAGAGAATCTAAATGCCTTTAATACTTTGGTAAGAAAGTTATTATGTTAATATAAAAATTTCCGACGAATTCAAGTGCATTAGTTTGATATTTTCTTTTTCTCTACCAAATTCGTGGGATAGTCTTGTTGTTGCAATATGTAGCAAAACAACTATCTTGAAGTTTGATGAAATAGTATAATCCTTGTTGTCGAAGGAGATAAGACGAAAAAATATGGAGAGCCACAATGGAGATGTCTTGTTTGTACAAGGATTGTCCAAGAACATTGTGAAATTTTTTGAACCTAAGTTACAAAAACCCTACTGCAATTTTCTGATTTACTTCTCCTATTTGTTTTGTACAATTAACAAATTATTTTTCTTAATTATTCAGCAAAAATATCAAATTAAATACTACTACAGCCTACACGTACATACAGATCACTTACTGAATCATAACGCACACATGATAAAGGATACAATATTTTTTGGACAACGTCCCTGAAAAAATCCCATGCGGGAAAACTGGTGCAATAACTCTTAGATGGTTTTCTTATTAAGAAGAATATATGAATACAATCAAGGGAACCAGAAATGGTTTTCCAAATAGGGAAATCATGGTAAATGTACCTCTATCAATCAGAGACAGAAAATATGGCTGATTCATATGAGACTTCACACCTTCTGAATTGTTGAACACAAGCCCTTTATGCCCCATTGAAAATCCTAGCGCTGCCTCTCTAGGAAATGCTTCAACTCTGCATAGCTGCTAGAGCCTCTATGTATCCTATGCATAGCACATACTTCTCCTGCCTCACCCCTCTATGTTAAGTGTTGCCTCTAAGTCACCTTGAAGGGTCTGTGTAAGCCTCTACGTGAGCCTGACTGGGCTTCATCCCACCTACTGGGCCTCTACGTTTCCTGGTATGGATCTGGCTCTCTACCAATGTATTCTCAGCCTCATATTTGAATAATGCCTCTATGATCTTCCCCTCACCAGAAATTGAAGCTCACACAAAAATTATCAGTAAGCCGCCTCCTAGAATTTCAGCTTAGTTCAAGTGCTACCGCTCTGTGTGTCTATTCCAACTGACCCCAAGCCTCCCTTTAATACTTTTCTCATTGAAAATAAAAGGTCTTAATATAATCTATAATCAATGGATAAGATTATAAAAGACTCGATCCACGTCACTCAGAACATTCTCACCCACATTTTAAAATTAATTCTCTTTAATTATTTAATTTCCCTAGGTTAGACTTAGGGTCTTCTTTAAAATAATTAATTTTTGGAATAACTTAGGCTTCAGGTGGAATTTCTCAAAACACTTTTTGGGCCTTGGAGGTCTCATGTGTTCTTGTCACTCTACAAAGTTTCGGAGTCAGACCACATACAATGCTACCCAATATATCAACACTCCCTCTTAGCGAGGAATTTTCCTTAAGCAACACTTCATCCTGAAGTATCATTTTGATTTATGGCATTGGTCCCTTGCATTGTTGATTCTCAGATGTTGTCCCTCATATACTGTTTTGTTTCTCTTTGTACTACTGCCCATGAAACTGCCACTATCGTTGCCTCATCTGTATTGCATCTCCCTCTCAAATGTTGCATGATGCTGTCCATAACACTGCCACTACTAATTGTTGCACTGCAACTCAATTGTTGAGATGTAAGCAACTAAAGGACATCACCCTCTATTGTTGCTCTGCACTGACCCTCTCAAGCTCTGTGTTGTCTGCTGCTCTAACTGCCTCTGCGCTGTTGAAATCCCATCAGCCTCTGCACTGTTACTTCCATGTTTTTGCTCCCTCTCCTGTGTAATGCTCCAGTCTTCAGCGACCCAACACTACCAAAGTGCCTACATGATCCTCTGGACTAGCTAACTCCAGTCATCCTTCTGCAGTCTTTAAGGGATATCGTAGCTCGTATGTGATCAAAGAGTTTGGACACCTTAAGGATCCAGCAACCATCTATAGTTCAATATATAGATCTATGTCGTCCCACCTCTTCTCCCGAGGCACATGATCATGCATAGCCACATCGTCATCACTTCCACTATCCTCTTTAGATGTCACAGCCTTGGAATAATAATATTCCTTTCGCTTCTTCTTATAAGGAAAAGTATTGGCAAAGTGTCCCAATTCACCACATCTGAAGTACTTGACCTTTGAAAGTTTATTCTTCTTCTTCCCTTGTTGTTGCCTCTATCCCTTTGATGTGAAAGCTACATATTCCTCCTCCTCTTTCTTTATCTTTGCTCCTCCTTTGTTTCTACCCCTTTTGCTTATTCTCCTGAATTCTTCCTGACAAGGAATTTCCCACACGTCCTCCTATTTTGGAAGTTGTGCTCTACCGAAAATACATTGGACAAAATTCTAAAAATCATCAGTGATTGCATTCAGGGTAGTCCTCACCAAGAGACCATCATCGAGAGCTTCCCCCATTGCAACTAGCTGATCTCGAATATCCTTTAATCTAAAGAGGAAGGGATCGATCTCCTCTCCCTTATGCATCGCAAACAGTCACATTTGATTCTCTGGAAGAATTTTCCTCTAGATGGAGCTTCCTTGATACAACATTTCCAGTGCATGAAACATTTCATTTTTTCATTTTCTTGTCAGAAATATGTGGGACCACGTGATCCATCACCCCATCCATGATTAAAAACTTATCCCATCTCTTATTTTCCCCATACTTCTTTAGAGGATTAACATCGATCGGAATGGCCACAACCCTCTTGTCATGTTCTTTGATAGGATACTCATCAAAGACTGAAAAGATCCTAGCTCTCCAGATGACAAAGTTAGACACACCATCCAACCTGTCCTAATATCTCAAAAATGTCTAAGAAAAACACCCTTCTCCCTTCTACTATTGCTACTCTCAGAAAGAGATCGGATCTAACTTTCTTGGAGATAGAAACCCTCTAGATACTATGCTCCCTCTCACTAGTGATTTTCCTCCTAGAAATCCTCCACTAACTCCGTCGAATCAACCCTCTGCGATCACTTCACCGATCGAATATTAGATTTCTTGGCTAGAAAATCTGCTAAGGAACTATTCCCCCTTACTTTTTCAACCTTGTTAGACATTGTTCTGCATCGGCAGAAACAATTCCCCACCAGCAACTTCGAAGAAAAAAAAACTACACTTACAGGCATGGAAATCGACAGAATGTCACTCCCTCCAGGACTCTGTCACCCTCTTGGGTCTGTGTCGCCCTTTACGTGAGCTTGACAGGCTCTGGGTCACCCTTTTGGGCATGCGTCAGCCACTTCATCGGCTCTGCATGATCAGACAAGCTCTCCGTTACCCCTGCTGAGATTGCACTGTCTCTTTGGTGTTGTGCTGCCTTTTTCTGGATCTGTGATCTTCAGCTACCCTTCTGCAACAAAAAATATTTAGCTCTTTTCTGATGGCTTTAGCTTGACCTGCAATATCTTCAATACCATCTGAAAATTTCTGAACCTAAGTTACAAAAACCCTACTATAGTTTTTTGATTTACTTCTCCTATTTATTTATTTTAATTAAAAAATTATATTTTTGAATTATTTAGAAAAAAATTCAAAGTAAATACTACTGCAGCCTACACATACATACATATCATTTATAGAAGCATAATTCACATACGAAAAAGAACGCAATATTTTTTGGACAATGTCCCTAGAAAAACCTAATGTGGGAAAACCAGTGCAATAGTTCTTAGAGAGTTTGTTTAATAAGTAGAATATTTGAATACAATCAAGGGAACCAATAGTGGTTTTACGAACAGAGAAATCATGGCTAATGTACCTCTATCACTCAGAGACAGAAAATATGGCTGATTGAGTTGAGACTTCACACCTTCTGAATTGCTTCCTCTCCCGACACTGTGTAAAATCTACGTAGATGCTAGAGCCTATGCGCAGCCTTTTCACAACACAGAATGCTCCTGCATCACCCTGAAGGGTTTGTGTTAGCCTCTGCACTGCCTCTACATCAGCATGGATGGGTTATGTCTATCATGTTGGGTCTTTGTGCTGCCTGGTATGGATATGCCTCTCTACCTATGTATTCTCGGCCTTAGATTTTAATAATCCCTCATCGATCTAACCCTCACCTACACTACAAGCTCACTCAAAAATTCTTAGAAAATCATGCCCTATAATTTGAACTTAGCTCAAGTGTTACCACTCTGTGTGTCTTTTCCAACTCACCCCAAGCCATCCTTTAATACTTTTTTGTTTAAAAATCAATGGTCACAATCTAATATCTAAGTAATGGCTAAGAATAGAAAATACTTGATCCACATCAGAAAATTTTGACCCACATGTTTAATTAATTCCATTTAATTATTTAACTTCCCTAAGTTAGACTTAGGTTCTTCATTAAAATGATTAATTTTTAGAATAACTTAGGCTTCGGGTGGAATTTCTCCAAACGATTTCTGGGTCTTGGAGATCTCATTTGTCCTAGCCCCTCCACAAATTTTTGGAGATAGCGAAAATTTGATGCTACCAAAAATATAAAAAAAACATAAATAAAAATAAGTCCTCGAGTGGGAGATCTAAATCTAGAGGGAGATTTAAATATCCAGGAAAACTTGTAAAGGTGTGCTCGAAATGCAGAAAGGAAGGGCACTGCAAAACAGATTGTATATCTAAAGCTCCTGAGAAAGGAAAGAGATGTAATGATTGATCCAGATATTTTATTTCAATGATGCATAAATAATTTAACTTTAAAAGAGCATGTAACCAAGTGAAATAAACACATAAAAGAAGTGTAAATAAAAATACGTGAGATCAAAAGCACACAAACAAATTGATAATAGATTTCACCTAGTGTGCGCTACATCTCCGAGCCTTGAGTAATGTCGGGAGGCCTCTTTCATTAATTTGCAGCGAAATGAAATTATAATAAATTATGAAATGATACCTTATACCTTCACTTCTCGGGGATGGCCTAAAATTGTTGACCTCTATCGGAGAAACAGACTACACGGTTGGATTATAGGTAAAACAATCGTTAAAAATGACTATGAAGTTGTCCTTGTTTTGTGCAGGTGACTTCTAGAGCTTGAAGGAAAATTTTTGATCCCATGCAAGATTCCCATACAATAATATTCCAAGGATATTCTAGGAATATTCTCCCACCTTGACTCCCATGTGCACAGGTCCTGTGTTGGGTTCTGTGGCACTCCTCTCGCCACTAGGCCTCCTCCCCTCAATGTAGGATTTGAATGGGGTTTAAATATGTTTGCGTCAGTGTTACAAACAATGTGACATCTGTTGGAATGTTGGTGGATGGAGGAGAGTGAGTCGTTGGCTAGAGGACGTCCCAGGGTCGACCCCTTGCCTGAACCGTTTGTTATATATTTGTCGTGGTTTTTTTTGGCATTGTACTGTGTTTGGGTTAATGCTGGTGGACCTGCTGGGTGAGTTCGACTCCCGCCACTAGAAACGTGTTTTATTATACGTTATTACTGTATAAATTATCCAAAAGGATTCAATCTGATCTTGTAATTTACTAAACCAAAATACTGAATTATTCTACAATTTTGCGGAAACCAATTACGATCACATAATCACATAACAAGACAAAGAAATAATAAATCAGAAAAACACAAGCTTTATCTGGTGAATGAAACTGATGAAAACCCCACTATCTATATATTGTATAAATTCAATACTAATACGATGATTTTCTCTCACTGAGAAACTTTTTCACTTTGTTGTCTGTCTCACTCATATCTAGGCAAAATCAGTAAAATTATTAATCAATTATCATCCTCTCTCTGACCACCCTTTCTCACGCATTATTGGAGGATTTTTTGCCTTATCAAATAGAAAATTAGAAATAATTGATTGCGCAATTGATCCAAGGCTTCTTGATGACCTCATACATGACCTATACAATTTTCTAAGTATGTAACTGATAGTTATCCTCCCTTTAACCTCAGTCTCAACTAGGCCTTCCTTAGAATTGTCATGCAACAACTATTTATAGGGAATTATAAATTAAATGATTGATCACTACTTGTGAATTAAATCAGATTTAATTCGTTGGACCTATCACTAGGTTATCTCTCAAGTAGAACTAGTTAAACTCATTTTAACTCAATTAATTCAGTTAACTAATTACAACACACAAATAACTGTAACTCAACCTCATAAAATCATGGGATAACTTTACATGCCTCTTATTTGACCCTCAACTCGAATTTCCTAAGTTAACTAAGTCTTTATGGCTCAGTTAACAAATATAAGTTGTCATGAGATGAAATTACAATTTCTTTTCCAATTCAATTAAGGGAAAATTAAATCATAAGCCCCTTTTGGGTGCCATTTCAACACTCCCTCTCAACAAGAAAGGGATTATCTGCTACCCCTTTATTCTTTTGTCCCATAGCCCATACTCTGTAGTGACTCTGAGGTATCTTAACACATGATTTCGTTTCTTCCAAAACAACTTGGTAGGCTCAACCATAGCTTGACTAAGCTAGTTAACTACATAGAATATGTCTCGTAGTTTTTTCAAAAAATACATGAGTGAACCCAAAAGCTTCTTGTAAATAGTAGCATACACTACTTCACTTGAAGTAGCATCCTTCTTCCTCTGGTTTCTTGCTAGAGAAGTCTCCATGGGTTTTCTTCCCTGCATGTGGAACTTCATGAGCATATCGTTAGCATACTTTCCCTGAGATACAAATAGATCCCCATATCTTTGCCATATTTCCAATTGAATGAAATAGTGCAAGAGCCTGTTGTAGCCGCTACAACACCACCCAAAATTTTGGGTATATTTAAAATTTCGGGTTCCCCCTCTGTTCACCTAGGCGTTATATTTAAAATTTCGGGTTCCCCCTCTGCTCGCTTAGGCGTTAAAGTCTTCCACCAGACCTGCAATCAACTACATCCCAGCGACCTATCCCCAACCCCTCATGATTTGTCTCGCCATCATGATCAAATGTCACTGTTGCAATCACGCCATATGTGGGAAGGATCATCCAGTGTACGCCCGAACACTCTTGTCGCAGTCACGCCATGTGTAATGAGATTGCCATGCATACGTTTGAACGGAAACCTTTTGTGTATTGACGAATAAAAGCCTTCCCACTGTAGGTCATTAAGCTGTTGTTTGAATAATTCTCTTAGGCTTGTTAGTTTCATATGTTTTATCTGTGGTCACCATTATCAAAGAATAATTATGATGTCGTTATGTTCCACACAGGTCGACCCCACAGGTGACAAACTCCTCAGTCGTGTCAGGGCATCAAGGGTAATAAAATTGGACTCAATGACGAGGCCAAAGTTGCGGAGCAGGGGAGGATCAGAAGCAAGTGATCAGTACTGTTAAAAGGAGGATGGTGTGATGCACATCGATCAGAAAAGAACCTTTTACGTCACTGATGCAAAGGCCTCCTTCACTAGTGCGCACCAGATGCTTAAAGCGCTCAGTTTGGAAATGTCTAGATCCTATAACATATCATCTGAATGTCGAGGGGTGCACGCAAAGGAACATATTTCTCCACTTCGATGAATCTAGCCTGAATTATAGCCCGGTGAACAAAGCGAACTCAGAAGATTTCTCTAGACAATGAAAATCTCATTCGAGGCATTCTTGCGCCGGGCAGCAGTGCGAAAAAAAAAAACAGGTTGGTGTGGCAAGCCAACGACAGAGTTTCAAATATGTGAACTCTCCTTTCAAAAGCAACATTTATTAATCCTGAGCCACATAGTGTGGATTTATCGGTGATGCAAGGAGTACAATATGGAGAAATGAAAAGGCCTTAAAACCCTAGCCTTCTTTGCTCTTGATAGTTGTTTAAACGAGACCATAAGAAATGGGGAATTTCAAATTGAACCTACAAGGTCATGTTGAAATGCATACGCCTTTGGTAACCGGGTAGAAAAGGTCAATATGAAAAGGGCTATCAATGTGGCTTGAGAAGTATATTTCGACTTTCGATCTTTCAAAACGAGAAGCCTTAATATCATGGGGATAAGTAATTGATCAAATTAAAACTAAGTTCGAAGCACATGGGCTTTAAAACCATAAGTTATCTTGGAGCAAAACTCAATGATAACATTATAAAGGGCGCAAGGTGATGTTGTATATATTAATGCAAGGTGCAAGACCATGTAGGTTCCAAAATATATAAAATGGGAAACATTACATCGTAATTAATGGTCAAAGGTTCTTTTTAAAACATAGCACGTTGCATGGGCGCCAAGTTCGGTGGTTTCGAGCAAATACATACTTCTGGTCATTCAAAGTCGTGGTGCGGATTGCAGTATTCTTCAAACCATATAAGGTTAATAGAACTTCACGACTGTATAAGATTGCTGAGCAGACACGTATGAATGTTGCGTTACCATGAGTGCAAGAAGTTTCATTGTGTGGGTTCGATCCACGTAGGGCACGCATATGATGGTCAACATTACGTTTGGCGCACACAAAGAGTAGACACGTTGCATGGAGCCAACGTACATGTACATATATATGCATGGCCATCAACTTACCAACTTACCGTGAACGCTGGAGTGGGTATAGCACAACGGTCAAACGTATGATTGAACATGGATCACACCTATGGTCAAGTTTTATTCTTTGAAAACAGATATATAATGTTTGGTCGAAATTTGCGTTTCAACGTGGAGCCAACATAATACGTGGCAGTCGACTTTCAACTCAAGCATGGAGCGGAATGCCATGACTATCTCATGGGTACAAGTTAGACGGCGGAGCAGAGTATTGAGACATCTCAAGACAGGCGATTTACAGCTTCTGCATACGCAATGGGTTTTTGGTCCCTTCCGGAGGCTACGAAGATTGGCGCTTCTCCATGGCAGAAATCCATAACTAGGGAATTAAGCTGCACTTTGAAGATGTTCTTGATGGTCGGAAAATAACATGTTCTCAAAGTAACTTCTCGAAGGTTTTTCAAACTTGAATTCTCTCCGGACTCCGTCGATGATCAAATAGGAGGCAGGAGAGATACATTTTCTTTCCTTTTATCCTGACACGTTATAACCACGGTTTTAAACGATGCAAATCACATAGGACTTCACAACTGTAGAAGATTGCCAAGAAAAGCACACGAGGCATGTTTCCAAGGGCTCAAATATTTTATGCCAAAGTATTGGTCTATGCCAAAACTTGTGGAGCGGACGCATGTATACAACGGTCTAAATTACGTCCTACAGTGGCAACGTTGTAGTATTGGTATGTTGACAATAAAAAACTGCAAGGTGGAGTTTTCCACGTGGCTGTCCCAAAATTTATGCGGCAACATCACAAAAGAACCTCGCGTTTTAAGTAAGTATGAAAAGCATATCAATACTGAAGGCGAATGCATTACAAATTGTAGTCGTGGGCCGAGAAGTCAGCGCCATAAAAGGCATGCTGCGCTACACTTTCAGAGAGGCGGATAAGATCTGATTTTTGCAGCCTCGACAACAATATTCCAGGAGACAATCACGCTGCAAATCTACTATTAGTAACATGCTGCGCTGGTCACATTTAGTAACAGTCCATTATCACTGGATCAGTGTTTCGGTGGAGGCGGCAGTGTCTGCCATTACCCAGTGTGAATTAAGCTGCGACAGCGTGGAAAGTGGCATGCAGTTCCATCCTGAATGCATGCACACGGATTCAACTGTATTGGTTTTGTTATTGCAGTAGGATGCAGATCCGCCAGGGAAGAGCGAAATGCTCCATCAAACTAATGCAGTAACGACTGTGGAACATTATTTCCAAAGTAAAAATCCCTCCATACAGTCGATGAGACATGTGCTATTACAGGATAAAAGTTCCGCCTTGAAGGTTATATCGAAGATGCTGATTCGCTCCATACAGTAGATGAGACATGTGAAAAGTTCCGCCTTGAAGGTTATATCGAAGATGCTGATTCGCTCCATACAGTAGATGAGACATGTGAAAAGTTCCGCCTTGAAGGTTATATCGAAGATGCTGATTCGCTCCATACAGTAGATGAGACATGTGAAAAGTTCCGCCTTGAAGGTTATATCGAAGATGCTGATTCGATCCATACAGTAGATGAGACATGTGCTATTACAGGGAACATGTTTCATATCCCTGCCTCCAAAGAGGGCGTGAAATAACTAACTCAATTCTCAATGCGTGTCCGGTAGATCGGCGTTATGGGATGTTCGTTGGAAGACTGTTTTGGTTAACATCGTGTGAATGTAGCATAGCAATGGTGCTGGTCTGCTTACGACCTGACTTGCCACCACGAAGGCAGAAGCTGTTCGAAGGGCAAGAGATTTGTTGGAGTGCGTTCCTTCCTGCAACTTCACTAAGGAGCAGTGCCCTCACCTTACTTGTCATGACAGCATGCAGACTCATCAACCCCATTTCGAAGGGGAATTCCCTCAGTAAGATCTTGGCGCAAACTTTCGAACATGATGAACGTATCATTGGAGCCCGACATAGTTTTCGTTGTGGAGAACACAAGCGGCATGTTGCCCAAATCAACACTTCCGTTCCATTGGGTCTGCATTCAAAACTCGGCCCATAGCTACGCTAATTGGCATTACGGTAACTGAAGAAAGGATACAGAGAAAGATTACCCTAGCCATTCTCTCCGACGATTCAGTAGTTGACCACACAGGGGTCTAAGTTGTTATTTTCATTCTTACAATTGATTAAAATTCCCTTAGCATTATTTATGTGACCTGTGTTATTTTATTGTAGGAGGAACCACTCTGTTTGCACATAAGAGCCAAGGTTTTCCCCAGCAAACAAGGAGACATTTTCAAAACAAGCAGATGCTGGCGAAACTCCAAAGAACTCGCAGATCTGGCAAGGTCGCAGGTCGCAGGTCTGCCAAAGTCGCGAGGTCGCAAAGCCCAGAAGGTCGCAGGTCGCAGATTTGGCGAGGTCGCAGGTCACATGTCTTTGATTTTTTCGCCTTTTGCGGCCTGGGCCGGCGAGGCCTGATGGCAAAGGAATTCGCAGTCGCATCTTCGGTTTCTCACTTTCGCGACCTGCTCACCGGCGACCTAGTTGCAGTTGAGAAGTCGCATCTCTTCTCCCGCCTTTTGCGACCCCGCGACCTAGCAACCTAGTCGCAAGGTCGCAAGGTCGCATTTATTCGGTTTTCCTCCTTTTGCGATCCTGCGACCCAGCGACCTAGTCGCAAGGTCGCGAGGTTGCATCTTGGCCATTTTCTTACAACCTGTGACCAAGCGACCCAGTCAGGTCGCAGGTCGCAACAACCCAGTCAGGTCGCAGGTCGCAACAACCCAGTCAGGTTGCAGGTCGCAACAACAGCTCGGGTCGCAGATCGCAGAAAGGACTGGGTCGCAAGGTAGCCCAACGGTCAGGAAGATGAAAGGTCAATGAAACCCAAAGGGCAAGTTGTGTTTTATAAATACTCCTACGGGAGCTTGTAAAGGGGCTTTTTCTTTTTGGAAGACTCAAGAGCTACATTGTATTGTATTGAAAGACCATATTCTTAGGCATATGAATACGAATACTTGCTAAAACCCCTTTATCGGATGATGTATTTTGCTGTGACATCACTATGTGTATTTCTTAAACAGTTTCAGAACATCCTATGATTAATGAAACTGCATTTCTAATAACATCATTTATGCATCATGTTTATCTATTCTTGTGTTAATGATTTTCAGTTTTATCGCTTTCTAAATGGATGTTAATACCTTTGTCTATTAGCATTTCGTTTTATCTTTCGGAAGTAAGGAGGAATCTTGCCATTAAGAACTATTTCTTCTGTGGTAAGATACCTTGCAAGCATGACCCCAAAGACGTGCCGTTAACTGCATCTCTTCGGGCGTATGTGTTTTATTCGTTCTCTTGCTACGCATAGTGTTGTAGACATGTTCCATGCATCAATCATGTATTTCGTATCCTATGAATAAGTGTGTGTCCGCAGGTTTAATCAGGTTCTTTTGAGACCAGAAGGGAAGGCGTCTTAAGCGGTAGCCGGACCCACACCCCGGACGGGATCCCTACTCCAAACGGTTCAAGGTCTAATTGGGACTTTCTACCGAGGAGATCCCCTACTGTTGGCTGGACAAATTTTCCCGTCAACAGAATTGGCGCTAGAAGGAGGGCTTGAACCTCCGACCAGATGTTTAACGAAAAGGGGGGGGGCAGATGACAAGCTGAGCCCTTAGAGCCTGCAGTTAATCTCATATCTGTAATGGCTCGTTCCCAAATCATTCTCCCGAGATGTTTGTCGGAGTTTTATGAACCTGGGTACTTCATCCCCGATAAACTTATTTATCACTTGTCCCAGTTAAAATTTGATGGTGAAAATGGGGTGTCCATAACCCAACACTGTTCAGATTTTTGTGACTTTGGTGAGTGCTATGAAATTCCCAAATCATTCTCCCGAGATGTTTGTCGGAGTTTTGTGAACCTGGATACTTCATCCCCGATAAACTTATGTATCACTTGTCCCAGTTAAAATTTGATGGTGAAAATGGGTACCTATAACCCAGCACCTTTTAGATTTCTATGACTTTGGTGAGTGCTACAAAATTGAAAATGAAGGTTTCATTTGTTTTCTTTTCTTCCTCACTCTCGAAGGTCGCGCTAAAAAATGGTGCTGCACATTGCCTGAAGCTTCCATCCACTCGTTTGAACAACTCGCCAGGGAATTACAGCAAGCTTTTCACAGGTATGATCTTCATAACGTTGTAATAAAGCTAAATGACATCAGAATGGAACCTCAGGAATCTTTAGACGAGTTTTCTATCAGATTTGTTCATTATTGTTTTGAGTTCCTTGAGAGGGATGTAAATTGGGAATGTTTAAGTAAACAGTTCAAGTATGTGATTCTTGCTTCCCTTGAACAATTTCAGTTAGATCCCAGTGTGCCCTATGAAAACTCGCAAGTAAACAGCTGTTATGACTTTGAGTCTTTCATGTACCATGTCGAATCAGAGTTTAAACACCCCAGTGGCTCATTACCTCTCTCGGTTCATGACACCTACCCCGAGCCCACTCAATGTCTCCCGGGAGTTAGTCCTGAATCTGGTTCACATTCAAATTATGAATCTGGTTCATATTTGGATTATGAATCTGGTTCAGATTCGGATGATGAATCTGGTTCAGATTCGGGCGACGAATCTGGTTCACGTTTAGATTACGAATCCGGTTCAGATTCGAATAATGAATCTAGCTCACATTCAGACTATGAATCTGGTTTACATACGTATTATGAATCGACTCCTACCCCCCATAAAGTTTATTCCCTTACAAGGCCTGTCAAATCATTGTGTCCTCTGAACGACACTAATGTGCGTGTTGAAAAGCCTCGTGTGGTTAACGCCCCTGCGATTCAATCTTTTCGTTCATTATTTCCTAGTTTGTTTCTCAATCCAGCCACACTAGTAATTTCTTCGAGACATTCAAAATTGCCTTATACTGGTATTGGCGACAATCATAAGCACGTAGATGGTGTTTCACAATCATAGTCCAAAATCGATGAATCTGTTACATCTGACTTTTCTCACTTGGGATCTTTAGATAGCCGTAGGAGTGATTCCCCGTCTAAACAACTTCAAGATGTTCCCTCTGTTGATTCATCCCAGTCGGTAACTCTCGGGGAGCCTGACATCTCAGGTACCCATTTCGAACAAATCAATGATTACAGTGATCCCTGCTTATCTGAAAACATGTTCAATCATACCATCGAGGACTATCACTCGGATCTCTTGGCTGACCCTATGAGGACACCTGAATTCGATGATTCTATTTCAAAAGATTCAAATACCCACCAAAAAATCGAAACGCTTCAGCTTTCGCCGACCGTTTCTGAAATGACAATTCCCCAGTACCATGCTCCTTCCAGCATAAATGCGTCGAATTCACCCCATCCTGGCAAATCTGGAGAATCCGACATTTTGATTTATCAATCTGTTAGTGCGCAAACATTTGACCAAATTTATACAAAGCCTGCTGACATCTTTCAAATCACTGCAATTGACAATCATACCCATTCGCCTGTTGATCTCGCCAAGCAGTCAAAGTTGGAAAATCCCTTGCCCAAAGGTCCAGAGTTTGTGCAAAGCAGTGAGGAATTTCAGGCTCCTTTAAACGTGGATTCAGATCCACATACCTTTAACCAAACCCAGGAGCAACCCCGGACTAGGGTTTTCGAAACTAGAATTTCTACGCTTGGATGTGCATGCATCTATAATTCACCTGGCACTTGCGTATTGTTTCCATTCCATAAAACTGATGGTCCCCAACACCATGATGAGATTTTCAATCAAGTCAACCAACCCCTTTCGGTGAATGTGCTTGCAAATAGGAATTGGCTTACCCATCACCCCTCAAATCCAGGATCATGCATGAATGATTTTATGTCATTTATCGATAATGTTGAGTTTCAAGAATAGATTGAGGTATATCAAGATGAGAGCGGGAATCAGCCTGCACAATCTGTTCTGGCATGTTCTTTGGTAGGTATCTATGATCGTCTTGCCGTTACACCGGCTCCTCAGGTAAGTTTTGTTGCTACTGCACTTTTTTGGATACTAGCTCTGATCCTGACCATGCTTGTCCTTGCAGGTCGGGAACTAATGCGGTAGCTGCACTGGAAAACTGATTTTACCTAACCCGATCGCATCATTGGTTAACTAGGGTTTAGGTGTAGGCTAGCTAGGACCTGCAATAAAATTTTTAGTTCAAAGTTAATTAGGTTTACTTGCCAAATTTTTTTACTTCATAGGTTAAAAGTTTGTTTTGTTGTTTTGTTTATCTTAGGCAACATCATGTTACAAGTATCTTCCTTCATTTCCTCTTCAGTTGCTTGTTGCTGCATAAATAATCATTGCTTGTATTACGCCTCTTTGCCACCTACAACTGGTTGATCGTCTCACACATGGCGTTGCATTGCATCTTAAGCATCGCCTATTTCATTGCGTCGTACTCTTTCTTCCTCACATCATTTCTGTCATGTCGCCTGCCGCTGCACAAGCCCTCATTGCAACCCTATCACCTTGCAGTCTTGTTTTGCCCTGATTGCTGAAGTAGTAACCCCATTGTTTTGTGTGAGGTTGCGGTGGCTATCTCAAGAGGCAGCTTTCTCTTAGGACCAGTCATCGAAGTCGCATTATTAACAAGATGCCTATGAGTCTAAACCTATTCTCTGGGGAGATACGAGCCGGTTGTCTGTGGGAGACCTGATGAGTTGAAATGGCCCATACCCGTAAGCCTAAGCCTTGTGCCCAGCATAGTCTTGGACGTTTTAATGTGCTGTTCTGCGCGCTGCGCCTATTGTGGTGAATGGGATGTGAAGGTTTGGCATGAGGGAAAACCCAAATCAGGATATCTTTCAGTTTCTGTAACACAAGAAACAACCTCTCTTGCTCATAAAATAAGTCGGGATCCCTCATCCGCCCATGAAAAATAAGTGCCATGAGCACATGAAAATAAGTGCCACGAGCACATGAAAATAAGTGTTGTAAGCACATGAAACAAATAAGGGTAAGCGATCGAGAAAGGCTTCCTGCGCAGAGAGGTAATGCGACGACTCCGCCGGGGTACTGACCAGGCTCGCTGGCAGCGGAGCAACGTCTGTGATTTCTTGGAGTGACTCCGCCGGGGTACTGTCCAGGCCTGCTGGCAGCGGAGCAACACCAGAAACTTACTTTAAAAATCCTGAAAATAATAAGCCCACTGCCTTGCTCGTCACATCATCAACAAGCTACCGGCGTCTGTGAGCTTTCTCTTTGATGTGTTTCTAATTAGCGGGACTTAGTGAGGCACCAAGATTAGACATACTCGTAAAGGGCCAAATTAATACAAAGGGTACCCACGGAGCTGGTTCAATATTCCCTTGCATCATTATCCGGACTCAAACTATTGTGGTGATATTGACAGAGATGCTGGATTCTACCAGTGGTTCGCCATTTGTTGTAGTCGCTACAACACCACCCAAAATTTTGGGTATATTTAAAATTTCGGGTTCCCCCTCTGCTCGCCTAGGCGTTAAAGTCTTTCACCTAACCCGCAGCCAACGACATCCCACCGACCTATCTCTAATCCCTCATGAGTTGTCTCATCACCATGACTTGATGTTGTCGCTGCAATCACGCCATATGTGGAGAAGATCATCCGGCATACGACCGAACACTCTTATCGCAGTCGCGTCATGTGTAATGAGATTGCCACGCATACTTTTAAATGGGAAACTTTTGAAGGCCATGTCGTCGTAGGTCATTAAGCATGTTGTTTGAATACTTCTCTTAGGCTTGTTAGTTTCATATGTTTTATCTGTGATCACCATTATCAAAGAATAATTATGATGTCGTTATGTTCCACACAGGTTGACCCCCACGGGTGACAAAATCCTCAGTCATGTCACGACATCAAGAGAAATAAAATTGGGCTCAACGACGAGGTCAAAGCTGCGGAGCAGGGGAGGAGCAGGAGCAAACGATCAGTACTATTAAAAGGGCGATAGTGTGATACATGTTGATCAGAGAGAACCTTCTATGTCACTGATGCAAAAGATTCCTTCACTAGTGTGCACCAGATGTTTTAAAGCGCTCTATTGGAAATGTCCAGATCTTGCATCATACCATCTCAATGTCGGTGGGCGCTCTCAATGTCGGTGGGCGCACACAAAGAAGCATGTTTCGCCACTTCGATGAATCTAGCCTGAATTATAGCCCGGTGAGCATATCCGACTTAGGAAATTTCCCTACGGAGTGACAATCTCATTCAAGGCGTGCTCGTCCCAGGTAGCAGTGCAAAAGCATATGTGTTTCTGTGGCAAGCCAACGACAAGGTTTCAAACATGTGAGAGTACCCTTTGGAAGCAACATTTATGGATCTTAAGCTGCATAGTGTGGAATTAATTACGCTGCAAGGAGTACAACGTGGAGCAATAAAAACATTACAATCCTAGTCGCCTTTATATTATCCATAAAGTTTGTGTTTGTAGGACCATATGAGATGAAGTGTGGGAATTGAACCTAAAGGGTCATGTTTAAATGCATACACCTTTTACAGCTGGGCGCATTGATGCATATCTGAGAAGCCTCCAAAACCACCGAAAAGAAAGGAGTTCATATCAAAGAGGCATTAATGTGGTTTGAAACATCTTTCAAGACAAACGACCTTCCAAATGTATGAGGTAAAGCAAATTAATGAGCTCGAAGCACATAGGTTTTAAACAAATTATCTTGGAGGTAAAAACCATGTGAAAAGCATTGCAAGGGCTGTAAATCATGAATAAATGATATAATTAAAACAAAATAGGCGCAAAGTAATATAGTGTTTTTAATATAGTGTCTAAAAACATATATAATTGGCGGATCGAAACCATATGGAAAACACATTTCAATTGGGCTTGAATATTTCCGCGGTGGACATAGTAATTAAACGCATACTTAAAGCATGGGGCGAAGTGTATCCTTTAGAGAAAATATAAAACATTTGCTCAAACAAGCGTTTTTCAACATCAAGTCCAACGTGCAATTTCTACGTGTAGCCAAATGAAATTGTTATATGCATACGTGGCGGTCAAACCTTTCGACCAAAACATAGAGCAAAACTATGGCCACGCGTACAAATTGACGCAAAGTTTCAATGATGGATTTTAAAACTATGGTAAAACCGCTGGAATGATTATAATCGACAGAAACACAGAACTATGGAGCATCACGAATGGACGATAGAGCAGTTCTAGTCCATGATTAGACATGTGGGACAGGTCTATTTATACAGCGGTCAACTTTGCGCAGAAATGACCATGGCACGTTGCATGGGTGTAGATGTTTGTCGACGTGTATTATATAGCGAACGAAGCTGCATGGAAATGTTGGTCGACTCTGCGTTGGAGACATGGCGCAGAACCATGTGAACACGTTGCAAATTGAGCGTTAATGTTTTTGACCGAAGTCCAGTCTTTGGAACGCATGTTAAAAATATGAGCGAGATAATAAAACCACGACGGCGGGTATAATGTTGCAATGCCATAACAGTAAAATCAAGAGCAGGATTGTAAAACAATACGTTGAACGATGTCGAGTCATGGTTTTAGGCACAGTTGCACTGTTGCAATTGAATTTAAACAATTCAACAGGTTTGTAACTCCGGTGTCTTAGGGAGCGACTCCTACGAGGATGATACTCTTAAATTGGGTTTCATTGATGGCGCACAGGACATTCTTTTTAGACAAGCATGTCAGAAATCGATGATATGTTTGCTGCAGGCCCGTCTGTCCGTAATCAAAATTATACAGTTTCCATTTGAGAAATACATGCAACGCTAGTTTTAAGCTATGACGGATGGAGATTATTGATGCAGGTTCGTTAACCACCGGATTTTAGCTATGAACAAACTGTTAAATGGACAATGGGCGACAGAGCAGGTCCAACTCACCACCGATGCCAAGTCAGACCACACACACGCTGGAGGAGGAAAATGTAACGCACGGCATGTCTGTCATATCTCAGCAGGCTGTGATTTCAGGCCATGCGGAACAGGATGAAGGCTGGCGCATTCTAAAAGCGGATGTTAAGTGACAGATGTTTCTGATCGAAAATATCGCTGGCATACAGCTTGTCAGGAATCATTCAGCTCTGCGCCCGACATTCAAGGACATGACAGCCGTTGCACCGCTCAACTCTGGCATGCAATGACCATGCTCGACGTGACCGGTTTTCATATGGAAAGAAGCTTGAACCCCGCCGATTTGGTTTGTTAGCACGGCAAGTAAGAACTCTGAGAAAATGAACGTTCTCCATTTCATGAAAACCAATAGGTCACACTATTCAGAGGTCACTGGGTCGCTGCATTGAGGAAAGGGTTGCAATGCGACTGTGCGACCTCTGCAAAGCTGATTTTCACAGGACAGCTCTGAATCGCATTTCCTCACATGTTGCTGGGACGCATAAGCTCAGCAATGAGCCGGCAGTGCAGCCCCACTACAGTGCGACCCTGCAAATTCACTAAGGAACAACGCCTTCACCTTTATTCGTCATGACAGCATGCAGACTCGTGAGCTCTTTTCCAAGAGTTGGGAACTATCGTTCGAAGGATCACTCCTCATAGTTAACAGATGACTCTTCATTTAATCATCGCTCAGATCAACCCCATTTCGAAGGGGCATTCCCTCATTAAGATCTTGGCGCAAACTTTCGAACATGGCGAAAGTATCATCAGAGCCCAGCATAGTTTTCGTTGTGGAGAACACAAGTAACATGTTACCCAAATCAACACTTCCGTTCAATTAGGTCTGCATTCCAAACTTGGCCCATAGTTATGCTAATCTGCATCACGGTAATTGAAGAAGGTACAAGGAAAGCTTACTTGAGCCAGTATCTCCAGTATCTCCGATGACATAACGGTGGACGCTGTTGGTTGGCATGAGGAACAAAGCATTTCCCAGCAAGCGAGAAAGTTGGTACACTGATGGCATATGTGTTGGTTATTCCTAGTCTCCTACTAAATCAAAAGCTGGGAACCAGGAACGCATCACATGCAGTGGAAGATGGCACAAGCAAAAGCCTTTTGCCTCATCAATGGGTTTTCACTACAAACATTCGGATCCCATAAGAAATTGATAAGGACCACGCTGCAACATAACATTTGACCACACAGGGGTCTAAATTCATTGTTTTCTCTTTTGCAAATTAATTAAAATGCCCTCAGCATTATTATTTTTCAATCTGTGACCTATGTTATTTTATTGCAGGAGGAACCACTCTGTTACACATAAGAGCCAAGGTTTTCCCCAGCACACAAGGAGACATTTTCAGAACAAGCAGATGCGGGCGAAACTCCAAATAACTCGCAGATCTGGCAAGGTCGCAGGTCGCACGACTATGTTTTTTCGCCTTTTGCGACCCCACGACCCAGCGACCTAGTCGCAAGGTCGCAGGGTCGCACCTTTTCAGTCTTTCCGCCTTTTGCGACCTAGCGACCCAGCGACCTAGTCGCAAGGTCGCAAGGTCGCATTTCTTGGGTTTTCCTTCTTTTTGCGACCCCGCGACCCAGCGACCTAGTCGCAAGGTCGCGAGGTTGCATTTCGTCGATTTTCCACCTTTTACGACCCAACGACCCAGCAACCTAGTCGCAAGGTCGCAAGGTCACATATCTATGTTTTTTCCACCTTTTGCGACTCTGCGACCCGGCGACCTAGTCCCAAGGTCGCAAGGTCGTATCTTGAAAATTCTCTTACAACCTGCGACCCCGCGACCCAGTCAAGTCGCAGGTCGCAACAGCAGCCAGGTCGCAGGTCGCAACAACGGCCCAGGTCGCAGGTCGCAAAAGGAATGGGTCGCAAGGCAACCCAACGGTCAAGAAGGTGAACAGTCAAGGAAGCTCAATGGGCATTTTTGGCATTAGAAATACTCCTACGAGAGCTTGTAAAAAAGGGCTTTTTCTTTTGGAAACTGAAGAACTACATGGCATTGTATTGAAGGATTATACTCTTACGCATATGAATATAGAGATACTTGTTAAAACACCCTATGGTTATGATGTGTTTTTCTATGCAAACACTGTGTGTATTCCTTGTACATTTTCAGAACATCCTATGATTAATGAAGCTGCACTCTTTATGTCATCATTTATGCGTCATGGCTATCTGTGTTGTGTCAATGATGTTCAATTTATCATTTGCTCTATTAATGAATGTTAATGAACTATTTTGTTAGCATTTCGTTTTATCTTTCAGAAGGTAAAGGGATATCTCGCCATAAGGAACTATTTCTTTTGTGGTCAGACTACCTTATAAGCATTACCCCCAAAGATGTGTTGCTAATGACATCTCCTGAGGTGTACATGTTTTATTTATAATCTTGCTACGCATAGTGTTTGATTCGGGCTTAATACATCAATCCTGTATTCCGTATCATGTGAATAAGTGTATGTCCGCTGGTTCAATCAGGTTCTTTCGAGACCTAAGGGAAGGCGTCTTAAGCGGTAGCCGGACCCACACCCCGGACGGGATCCCTACTCCAAACGGTTCAAGGTCTAATTGGGACTTTCTACCGGGGAGATCCCCTACTGTTGGCCGGACAAATTTTCCCGTCAACATGACCAAATTTTCCACATGAATAACAATAGCCATGAAATATATGTTGGTACTTGGATGAAAATATTCATCGAGGAATCGTCTTCCAAGGATGTGCTTGCGAATCTTGTCCAATGAAGTCTACATGTATGTCAGATCTCATAGGTTCATTGTATTTTGTTGTAGAAGGTCCTGCTTCTTCTTCTTTGTAACCGAGGCCACTTCTTTCGTTGTAAGATTGCTGATTGTTTATGAGTTCTTCCAATGCCCTTGAGATGTTGGCATAGTTTTGGACAATTTTTCCCTTCTTCACTTCCTTACGCGGCGAGACTACTTCGGCTTCTAATGCTTCCCTTTCTTGGTTTCTTTCTTCCAACTTCTTTTGAAGTGACTCTTTAGTACATTTGTGTTCTTCAACCTTAATTTTGAGACCTTGAAATTGTTCTTCAAGAGTATTGGAACGGATCTTCTCAGCATTGAGCTCTTTTATAAGCTTGATTACCTCCTCATAAAATTCTTCTATGGTTAACCCTTCTTCTTCATTGTTTGATACTTCTTGTTTATTGTGCTTGGCCATAAACAATACTTTCTCATTGGCTTCTTCTTTGCTGTCACTTTCTTCATCGGATGATGAGCTATTTTCTTTAGAGAGAAAGTTCCTTTTGGATCCTTTCTTTTTTCCTTGCTTGTTGAATTTCTTAAAGCCTTTCTTTCCTTTTGAGTTGCCATCACTTTTGTTCGGACATTTTTCTACGAAATTCCCAACCTCACCACAACCGAAACATAGCAATGGAAGTTTACCTTTGAATTGTCCCTTACTAGATTTTAGTTTTCTCGTAAAGTAAGCATATTCTTCATCTGAAAGACCTTCTCCATCATCTCCCTTTTCTTCACACTTGCAGGTGCATGTCATTTCAATTGAAGGTTGTTTTTCCTTATTGGTTTACTTAGATGCAACGAACATAGTTTCTAGATTTGAAGTACCCTTTTCTTCATCAAGTCTCATTTCATATGCTATGAGAACTCCATGTAATTCTTCCTTGCTGAGTTTGTCCAAATTTGCACTGTATTCTAAGACCGATACCTTTGCGTTGAATCTCCCTGGTAACGTTCTAAGAATCTTTTGTATAATATTCTTCTCGTCAACTGGCTCTCCCAATCCTTCCAGAGTATTGGTTATTTCATCAACGTATTGGAAGTATGTGGCAATGTTGCAATCTTCTTTCATTCTAAGTTGCTCAAATTTTGCTCTATAGATTTGAAGCTTTGCTTCTTTGACATTTGAATCACTTGCATATATATTCTCAAGCTTGTCCCATACATTTTTGGCGGTTTTACAACCCAACACCTTATGATAAGCAGATTCAATAAGTCCACTGATAATAATATTCTTTTCATTTGCATCATTTACCAAATTCTTCTCACCTTGTTCATCCGTGGTTGATGTAAATCCATTTTGAACAGTGTCTCGTATTTTGTAACCTTGTGCCAAGAGATAGACCTCCATTCTTCCTTTCCAGAGTGCATAATTATTTTCATTGAATAGAGGTACACCATTCTTGGTATGCTCCATGACCTCCTTCTAGCTGTTAAACTGCTATTGAAAGAACCAAGCTCCGAAACCAATTGTTGGAAATACTGGGGGGGGGGGGGTGAATCAGTATTCCTTTCAATTATAGAATTAGTTAATCTTCAATTATTATCAGTGTTTGTACAATGATAGCAGCAAACAAGAGGAACACAAATGCACATATTTTTTAAGGTGGAAACCCACTCTGGGACAAAAACCACCTAATGTTTTTCTAATAATTCTTTAATATTCAACTCCAACTGAAAATAAAGCTCCAACTTCCTAGAAACTAGAAAAGAATTCTTCTCTAGCTCCCACTGGATGGACGCTCCAACGCCCGAGATTCTTCAGTAGTCAACTGAACGGATTCCCCAACACCCAATGAGCTACAACTCACCATAGCACCACCCTACCACCCTATAGAAGAATAAAAGAAGAATGGACTCTCGTACTAGGGAAAATGGTCCACTTTACAATGATATAGAATGATGTAGAATAAGAAGATATACTAGACCATAACCCCAACTTTGACACAACCACCTAATGATGATCCTAGACCTCCCAACACTGCCTCTTCAAACCTTGGCAGATAGATACTAGTACAATTTTTACAATAATGTATTTACAATAACTTAGTACAATGATACCTTTGCAATGATTGTATGCAGTGCTGCCCACTTGAAGATTTCATATGATGAACTTCTTGCTGTTGTTATGAACCTTGGCTGTTTTTCTTATCATGCTACCTTCTGCTGCACCTTGCTTTTCTTTGCTGCCATAGAAATTTTGGTCCTTTGCAACCCTTGACAACACATGATCTAGATTTTTCTTCCTTCTAGGAGCTCGATATTGAATCTGGTGTATCTCTATTATTTTAGATCCTCAATATATGATTTTTGGTCCTGTAGTAGTCCTCTGAGTCTTCTTTCCAATGCAACAAGTCTGACCCAATTTGGATTCTTCAAGAGAGAGTAATACCCAATCTCTCACAATGCCCTAATTATGGATTGTTCTAGCAGAGTGAACTTGTATGACGTGCCATGTGTCACTGTTTCTTCATTCAACTCTGAAATTGATAGAGAGAAACCTACATTATGTGCACTATTTTTCACTTTTTATTGAATTCCAATCCGATACTCAGAGAGAGAGTTATGACGATTTTACCAAGGTCACTTCTTTGAGATTAATTTCAGGAGCCTACAAAGACCCTGACTTCCACAAATCATATCTCCAACAATATTGCGCACCTTGATCTAAAATTTTTACAGAAGCTTCCTTAGGATTTCGGCTTCACCTCACAAAAATTTATCTTCTGAACCTTCGTGTAAAAAAATTTAGAGCGAAAATTCCACGATGACCTGTTTCAGATGGGAAAATCCCTTGCATAAGGAGGAAATGAAGATCACAATTTATATAAATGCTTAAGTTGAGAGGGGCTTCAACAAGTGAACGTGGAAGGTATTTTAGGAGCTCAAAAAATATTAATTATGACTTTTCAATGACCCATGCCCCAACCCCATGGGGTTTTAGCCCACTAACTGGGGGTACAAACTTCAAACATGAATATCTCTCAAACCGTGAAGAATTACATGGCGTGCCATATATCAACGGAAACATATCGACAAGTAGAAACCATAAAAATCATTATTGACCTAGAATATATTAATTTTGTAGGTCAAAATTCCCATGCAATATTGGGTTAGCCCCTGGTGCTTCTTGGGTTAACATTAATGACAACCGCTAATCAGCAATAATGAGTTTGTCCTACACAGTGACCTTATTCTCTTTGATCAAGTTTGCCATTACCTTCCTTTGGCCACTTCTACTTGCTATAGGTGCCATAACACAGTGTTTTGATCTTCTTATTGGAGTTTGACACCTTAATCACTCAACAATAGAACTTATGCTCAATTTGATTTATTATTTGACACTTAACCTCCTATTTTCCTTCTTTTGACCATTTTGAAGACCTTTGACTGTACTTTGAAAGTTTGGGTTCCTTCATATTGATACTCTTTAGAATTTATCCCTTTGGTGCAATGAAACATTTTAGTATTGAAAAACCAAGTAAGTCATCATCTAATATCATTTTTCAATCTCTGCCTGCTGTCATCAAGGAGGTATCTCACCTTCATTTCTTGTTTCAATGAATCTTCAATTTATGCTCAGTGGCGCTAATTATGTACATATGTCCTTGTGATCCTTTGAATGGACTCTTTGCTGGGCAACACCTGTTTTGCCAATCAGTTATAAAAACCCCGATATTCTCTGTTTCATAGGCATGCTATCTCCCCTTTGATGTGAATGTCCTTTAGGAGTTTGGATTCTCACCTTGCCTCTCTTTTGCTGATAACCATCATAAACCATTCTTGTAGAAATGTTTTAACATAGGCAACTGTCCTTTTACAGAATTTATGCTTTGATCAAAAGAGGTTTCTCTTGGAGGTTTTTGATACCTTTTGGACAATCATAATCTCACCCTCCTGTTCATTTGATTTCATCTTTGGGCACATGTGAAAAAGTGAGTTTAGAAAACAAAAACAATGAATAACCTAGGAGACCCTACATGACCTATTGGGAGGCCCTTTGGACTTGGCCTTTGGCTGAACACTTAACTTAGGGTTTGTGGGTGTAAAAAAAATCATTAACAAACCTTTATGCATTGCAATATTATAAACAGATAACTTTTATTTATCTAAAGAGCCCAAAAAGGTAGCTTAAAACCACCAATGCCTGAGGCATTTGGTGAATAGGGGAAAAGGTTAGGCTACTTGGAAATCCCAGGTGTAAATAGAAGAGTTAGACAAACAGAAACAGAGTGGTAAGTTTAGAGGTGGCAACCATAGTGAGAATGAGTGACATAAGTCCCTGATTTGGTCTTCTGGGAGTGATAGACTGGCCATCCCTTGATAGAGTAGTAGAACAACGAAACATTTATCCTAAGGATAATGAAGGCAGTGATATTTCTAGAACTCACAAGACTCATGAATTTTGTTCCTAGAAATCGAGGATAAGAATTTAGTCATCTACAAAGGAAAAAATTATTGATGAATAACAGTGGCTCCACTTGGGGAGGGCAGCTCCTTTTTAGGAGGTGTCAACAACTTCAAATCTCTTGGTTTTGTGAAGACCAGTGCCTCATCCATTGGGCAGATTTTTCTTCTTTTCTTTTGTTGGTGCTTGCTTGAAGTTGTGATCTTAATAATATGAAAAAACATGATTACTCTAACTTCATCTCTACTTACCTAGTCTACTTCGTCTAGCATTTTTTCTCCCTTGGGTGCTCTTAAACTAGCAAACACCTGTCATTTCTTTTCTTTTGAAAGAAAAAATGAACTATCTACTTGTAACCTTATTGCTTCCAAGAGTTCAGATTATGCTAATGAACTCTTTTTATTCTCTACCTATATTATTTGACTGTCAAGATTAAGCAATATGACAGACTTCATTCTCTAAGCTATTGACATGAAATTGAAAACATGATTTGAACCAGGATTAGACAATCTGATTCATCATGAGTTGTGGCATTGAGACAAGTTGCACATAAACATTATTTTCATTAAAAAAAAAAAACTAGAAGGAACGAGGCTTGTGTTTCATCATGAGTTAATCATCCCTATCCTTCTCTTTAGGTCAAATTTAAGCATGTGGAACCAATATCTTTCATTCCTAATCTATCCTTTTTGACAAGTCAAGTTTGAATGATTTGAAAAGCTCTTTTTCACTAACTTATCAACACAAATTTAAAGCATGTTTCAGCCATGATTAGGCTAGACGACTGAACAAGAGATTCATTTTGAACAAGTAGTGGCATTTAGGCTCACACACTTTCAGTACTACTATTTTTTGGGTATGGGGTTGTACCTCTTTTCCAATCTGCCCTATTTTTCTTTCTTTCTATGTTTTTGTGTCTTTTGTGACTTTTCTCATGCAATGGTTATGTACAATGAATGAAAGTTTGAGACTAGGACTCTTGACAAAAATAGTGTTTGAGCATCCTGCCATTGACAGGACCTCCAAATAATTCTTCTCCATTCAGTACTTGTAAAAAGAAAGCATTATGACCCCTAACTGACTGAATGAGATAAGGAGCTTTCCACAAATTCTCAAATTTACCATGTTTACCTTTGTCCTCTCTCTTGGAATCCCATTTCAACACTGTGTCTCCAATGTGGAAATTGTTGGCTTTAGTTATTCTATCAAAGATTTTATTTATGTTTTCTTTCACTGCTTGAGTCTTGTTATAAACTTCTTCCCTTGTCTGCTACAAATGAATGGTTTGGTTCAGTCTCCTTTGCATGTCATTTTCTTTTTATTGCACTTCTTGGAGAAGCTTTATCACCGGAACTCCCAAGGATGTTGGAAAAATGGAATCCATGCCATACACTAGTTGATAGGGAGACATACCAATTGATTTCTTGGTGGTTAGTCTATCAGCCCATAATGCATGTACTAGCTTTCCATGCCATGCTTTTTTATTCTGTTCTAAAAGCTTCTAGATGATATTGACCAAGATTTTGTTAGAGGATTTAGCTAGTCCATTACCTAGAGGGTAATAAGTTGTGGAATGTCCTAGTATGATTTGATATTTATAACAAAATTCAACCATTCTTTTGGAAGTGAAGGAAGCAACATTATCTGTGATGATCTTTCTATGGCACCCAAATATAGACAAGATGTTCATCTCTATGAATTTGATAATGACTAAATCGGTGGCATTCCTAGAGGGGATGGATTCTATCCACTTGGTAAAATAATAAGTAGCAGTGAGGATCCACTTATGTTGGGCAGATGAGGTGGGGTGAATCTCACCAATGAAGTATAAACCCCATTGTTGAAAGGCAGATTCAACAGTAATGGGATGCAAAGGCAAAGGTAAGAGTTTTCTCTTGCCATCAGAAATTTGGCACTTATGGCAAGTCATGACCAGTTTGTGGGTGTCATGGAAAATGGTGGGCCAATAGTAACCAGCTCTAAGGATCTTTTTGGCTGTGGTTTTCCAGTAAATATGGCCTCCACACTCTCCCTCATGTAGTTCATGCATGATCTTACCTGCATCATCCTCAAGAAAACACTTAAGCAACATACCAGTAGAATTTTTCCAATATAATATTCCATCTAAAATGCAGAATTTTAAAGCTTTTTTTTTCAGGAATATAGCTTTTGTCTTTGATAATGTAGGGGGAGCATTGAGATATAAAAGCACATATAGGATATCAGCATACCAAGATGAACTCAGAAATACTTCTTCAACATGTGGAGCTGTGCACTCTTCTTTTTCTTCTAAAACATCAACCATATTTATATCTATTGCTTTGAAATTTGATTCAGCCATAAGTTTTGCAAGTCCTTGTCCTTTAACCAGTTTAGTGAGTCTAATTTCTAAGTAATATTCTAAGATAATAGCAATCAACTTTCCCCTCTTACCATCAGGGTCCTGATTCAGAATGTCTTTGACAACTGTGTGTGTAACAAAAGCAATGATATGAGAATGTAAGATATAAACTCTAAAGTCTTTTAATGCCTTAATCAAGGCAAAGGCTTGTTTCTCCATGATGTTGTACTTTAGAGGAGCATCTCTAAGGGATTTTCTGAAGAAGGCTATGGGTTGTTCTTGCCCCATCATGTTCTTTTGTAACAACACTGCAACCACGGTATGTTCAGATGCAAATGAGAAAATATAGAAATCTTTGGTAAAATCAGGATTGATAAGAACTGGTATTTGGGTGAGAGATTGCTTAACTAGTTAAAAAGATTGTTTGGCTTCCAAATTCCACTTAACTCCTATCTCCTTTTTTAGCATGTTTTTAATATTACTTAAGAGTTCAGCAAGGTTGGGTATGAACCTCCTCAAGAATTTGATTTTCCCAATGAAGGATTGCAATTCCTTGATGTTTCTATGATGGCTAATTTGCAATATGCCTTCAATCCTTTTGGGGTCTATTTTTATTCCCTCTTTGGAGATGATGTGGCCTAGGAGTTTTCTTTCCTGGAGAACAAACAGTGTTTTATCAGGGTTCAAAGATAGGCCATATTTCCTACACTTTTTAAAAACTTTTCTCAAGTGGACTAAGTGTTTTTCATCAGTCATAGAGTAAACAGTGATTTCATCAAGGTAAATGACTATGAAGTAGCCTATGTCTTTTGAAAAAGATATTTCCATGGCTCTTTGGAAAGTGGCCCCCACATTCATAAAAAAAAATGGCATTTTGACATACATGAATGTACCCCAAGGTGTGGTGAAAGCAGTTTTGTGTTGATCACTTGGGAATACTAGCACTTGGTTGTAACTGGAAAAACCATCAAGCAGTGAGATTCTCTTAGAGCCAGCTACCTTTTGAAGTATGTGATCCATTTTAGGCAAGTGGTAATTATCTTTCAATGAGGACCAGTTCAGATTTATGAAGTCAATGCAAAGTCTAATCTCCCCGGTTTTCTTCCTAACTGACACAAGGTTGGAAACTAGGTCTGAGTATCTAAGGGGAACTATGATCCCGACATCGTACATCTTTTTAATCTCTTGTTCAACTAGAGGTAGTAAAACAGGGTTTATTCTCCTTAACTTTTGTTTGAAAGGTTTATGATTTTCCTTGAGAGGTATTTTATGTTGAATAATGCTTGTGTCCTATGATTTCAAATCTTGATATCCCATGCAAACACATATTTAAACTCCTTAAAAAGGTCAATATACTTATGTTTTATGTGAGGAGGAAGGGTCTTGGAAAGTTTAATCATTTTGGGTTCCTTTATGCTTCCTATGTTGCACTCCTCAACATCAGTCTCGGTAGATTCTATCTTTGGTTTTTTAGCCATATCATCAAAGTCAAACAACTCTTCTAATGGTGCAAGGCCTCTTGGTAATATGTCATTTTTACATTGTAAGACTTCCAAGTCCTTTTGGTCTGGATCTTCAAAAATTTCAGCCTCACAAGGATGTGTAAGTAGATTTATATCAGCAAAAGAGGACAACTTTGTTTCATGATTTTGTTCTTTAGCAAAAACATCTTTTTCATGCTCTAAGCTAGATTTTGTCAATGCAAATTCATTCCTTGATTGTAGAAAATAATCAATTTGTTTATCACCCTCAAACACTTGCCAATGGTTAATGTTTTCAGACACTGTAGGACGGTGTTTGACTTTGATAATGTATTGTTCACTTGCATGTGGTATTTGGAAATTGCTAGTAGCGAAGGCAAGCTCATTGGCAAGACTATTTTGGGCTCTAGGAATGTGAATGAGTTCATATTTCTCAAAAGTTTTGAGGAGATATAGGGTTTTGTTTCTGTACTCTCTTAATCTTGGATTCTTTGTTGAGTACTCACCTTTAATTTGTTTAATGATAAGTTCTGAATCTCCTTGGATAGATATTTTCTTAGCTCCTAAGTTTTCAAGCAAGTGAAAACCAAGGAGGAGAGCCTCATACTCTGCAATGTTATTAGTGCACTGAAAGTCTAGTTTATATGAATGGCCCTCATTTATGTTATGTATCCAGACGCCAACTCCTGAACCAGCCTTCCCACAAGAGCCATCAAAGCTTATGTTCCAAAGTGTTTCTAGTTCATATTTTTCACTGTGTTGTTGTTCAGGGCTGCTAGAGTTCTGGTTGTCATGTTCTTCATTTGAGGGTGAGTGTGAGGGTTTTGGAGAGACTAGCTCTTTCTGATTTTTTTTCACCTGTTTACCAATGTCATTTTCATTATATAAGATGAAAGAGTCCAAATCTGAATGAATGGAATAAACAGGGGTGTTGTTTGGCCTATCTAGGCTACTTACCATATACTTCATGTGAGATTCCCAGTATAATCTCCTGGTTTGATTGAAGACAGGGATAGTAGCATATGACATGTCCATTTGGAGGCTGCCTTGAAGTTTGGCTCCCCATGATCTAGAAAAAAGCATGCCATAATTCGGGGGAATATCAGCAACAACTATGTCCATGACTAGACTCTTAGCAAGTATTTGCACCAGATTGACACAAAGATCCTTGATTAGGCCCAAACACTTGACTCTACTCGAATCAAAAGAGTATAAGTCTTTGTAAGGTTTGTTTATTTCTAGGCCTAACCTATCCATTACTACCTTAGGCATGAGGTTGTGCGAAGCACCACAATCTAGCATAGCATTGTGTAATATTTTGTCATTTATGTTTAGGCTAACATAGAAAGGAGGGACAACTCCTTCTTGGTATTTTCCCTCAACTTCAGGACCAAACAAAAATTATGGTTTGTCATCAGTCAAGTTCAAAGTGTTTGTATCATTCCCTATGTTGAAAAATTTCAAAACTTGGGACCTGTACATGTCTTGAGTCACCAATTCAGTGAGAGGTATGGTTATCTTGATTTTAGCAATCTCTCCTTCAAACCTGAAAGGCGCCTTGGTTTTAGGCATATTTACATTAGTTTTATCAGCCATAAATTTTTCTACATTTTAAATTTGTTGATTCTGATTTGGGGCTTTGGACAAAAGATTTTTCTCAAGGCCACTAGTAGAGGTACTAGGGCAGCTTCTGTCACCACTTCGTTGGCTATTTTTGTCTTTGTTTGGATCAGTTTTCTTGGCCATGGTGTTGGTATTGTCTACTGTCCTTTTAAGAATATTTTCAGGGGTTTTCCGAACGGCAGTGTCTATTTGGTTTTTTCGTGGGGGCATCTTGGTTATTTTTTCTCCTAAGGTCATATTCCATATGGACTTCCATTATTTCATTTTCAAATCCCAATCTGTAGTCTTCGGAATTCTTATAGTTATTTTCAGTTTGGTCTGGGGAAAAGAATCTTGTTCTTCTTCTGTGAGAAAAACATTATCTTCATTATCCGAACCTATTAAGTTTACATAGCTTTCTTCAAGTTCTGCATTCTCTCTTCCCTCTTCATCAAGATAATTTTCTTGGAAAGGAGGCCTAATTTGTTGGTCATTGTCTCATGGCCTATTTTGGGAAGGGTCTCTTCTAAAGTTTTGAGTTCTGTTTCTATTTTTGGGATTTGGTTGATTTTCCCTAGGAGGTGTTCCTTCATTCAAGTTTATCCTTTCCATCATTCTCTCCATGGTTCTAACTAGGTTATCTATCTTGGCATCGGAAGAAGAGGTTGAGGCTATGGTTTCATCTTTGTAAGTGAATTTTTTTTCCGACCTCATCCTAGCTCTCTTTTCAATCAAGTTGTCTTCTGCAATAATAGCTGCCCTTTGCATTTCTTCTAAATTTGTGGGATCCATCTCTCTTAATTGGTATTTCATGTTCGGGTCAAAGCCTTCGGGAAATTTCACTAGTGCTAGGCCTTGTGGGGGTTTCATGTGAGGGGGGAGCGCATTGTAGGCACTGTTAAACCTGGTGCAATACTCTTGCACACTCTCCCATACATTCATTTTAAGATTGTTATATTCGGAAAGGATTTGGAGGGGGTTTTTCTTGATTTCCCACTTGTTTATGAAAGATTGGTAAAGGGAAGGGAGATCATGTATGGTGTTAGGATCTAAGCCTTTAAACCATTTTTTGGCTTCTCCTCCTAGGCTTTGTGCAAAGATCCTCATTTTAATGGTTTCTTCTTCCAATTCCATATAGTCAAAGGCATCATTTATCCTATCTACATGCTATTGGGCAGTGATGGATTCAACTCTGGTGAAGTGGGGAATTCTGGATTGGTAGTCATTTGGTAAAGGTACACAGGTTGTGGTAAAACCAAGGGGGCATACCAAGCTGCCATGATGGGAGCTAATGGAAGATTTACAATAGGGGGGTTTGTGAAAGGGGGTGTAAGATGAAGTGGAGTGGTTTGCACAGTGGTGATATGGATGGGTGTGGTGGAAGTACTTGGATCAGAAAACTGATTATGAGCATATTTGATATGGAAAGAGCTGAAGTGATGGAGAAGATGAAAGTCAGGTGGTGTGGAAGGAGAGGCTTCTATACTATAACTCTGCTGCAAATATTTGGGCTCAAGGTTAGTCTGGGAAATATCAATTTGTGACTTGGTTCTAAAAAGGTTCTTTGTATGGTGAAAGTCAAACTAGGGGTCTCGCAAAGTTGTAAGATGTTCAGGGATTGAGATTTCTCTATGAATACTCCTAACAGTAGTTAAGTTTCCAGATCTAGAAGTTTTCCACAAAATATTTTCTGGGTCATCAACTATAGTAGGAGGATTTGGGTTCGTGTGAGATCTGGTACTGATCCTTTATGAAGCTAGATTTTACACTCAAAATGTAGAGAGGCTGAAAGTTTAGGACTGTTTTCAGAAGGCTGGCCTCTCTCAGTGTTTTCTAAACTCTCACAGTGTAGAACTAGGCTTCTAAACTTTTGAGGGTTGATTTTATACAATCCCAGGGAGTCTAAATGAGAACTAGTGAAGTAATAGGCCTACTGGAGGCTAGTGGAGTCGCCAGGTGGATGTTTTTTGTTTTAAGGATGTATGTTTATGGTCCACCACCAATAATTGACAATAAACCAATCTAAGGATGTTTTGGGGTTTTATGAGTTTCTTTATGTAGCCCTAGGGTTTGTGAGAGTGTCATACAGCTGAGTCATCATTTTGCTAGGATGGTGAAACAGCCAGATTCTACTCTTTGGCTGACAGTTTTTAGTTCTCTATGATTTGATAAGGGTCGATGAAGTCCTAAGGGATACTTAGATTGTCATTGACTCAGAGGTCCCATCATGATCACCATTGTTTTATTGATAGTGATGAGGTGGTTTCAAAACACAGGATATTGTTTGACAAGGGCTTCTGAATTCTCCTGAGGTATAATCTTTTTACTTACTCATAATGTCCCACCATGATTGCCAGAATGTTAGTGTCCCGTGATTTAGCATATTGGTAGACTAAATGCAGAGGGTAACATGAAACCAGTCTTTGGAGTTTTAAGACCTAGCCTTCCTGGACTCAAAGAGGGCTCTCTCTATTGTATGCAAAATATGTGAACTTGTTTGCTTTATATGGTTGATTCTAGGCTAGTTGTAAAGTTTAGGGTTTTGTTTGTTTGGTTGGGTTGGGTAAAATGATCAAGTGGAATAGGTGGAGTGAGAGGTCATCAAATCATTGGGATATGGAGTCTATGAAATTCATGGATACCTGAACAATGAGTCAGAGTGCATCACAGGGAAAATCTAGTGTAGTCAATGGATCTTTTAAGGTTATGTGTGAAGTGAAATGGACATTAAGTTGGGAAAACAAGGTAGGGAAAAGGGCAGTTAAGAATCCTTTGTCATAAACCCATAAAAAATAAGGTCTCAAATAATGATAAGCAAAAGATAATAATCATGAGATAGGAAAAACCATTTACTCAATGAAAATACTTTAAAAAAATAGACATCCAAGATGAACAATTTAGTGAAACACAAAAAGCAAGAAATCCTATCTAACTTCAATGATTTTCACCTAGAAAGTTTGAAAACATATAAGATGAAAAATAACATTAACCAATGAAGAGGGAACTCCTAGACATCATAATTTAAGCTATAAATAACTTTGAGGCAAATTGATAAGCATGGGCAAAGGGCAAGATCGGAACAAGACCTCTTTGGCTTAACCTAACAAGTAATACTCCAAAGGGAGATTTCAAAACATAGTTTTAGATAGTATCAAATAAGTAGGGCTTTCCATGAACCATATTTGGAAACTAGCATATTAATCCATTGATGAAATAAACAAGCATAAAGAGGCCTAAGGAGCAACTAAGAATTCCTTAAACACACCCAGCAGAGGAAAACATAACGACAGTAGCAAACAGGAAGACTAAGGTGCCTCAAACAACATTTCTTAGCCTATAATTTTTTGATCTACTACAACATAGAAAGATGGAAATAATGATAAACAAGAAAAAATGAACAAATTAGAGACACATCACCATTCACCAAGCTCAGGGATCCTGCAAGCAAGCTTTCATCATCATCAATCAAAGCATATCATTCACAATCTCCATAACACCAAGTTTCTCTTCAACCTCAAAGAACCATGTATTGCTCTCAAAACTCATCAAAAGCCAACATTTACAATGAATCCTCAATGCCTTTTTAACAAGAAAGGAGGAGAAAAACAGAATAGAGTATCTAGAAGCCTATTGGCTAATTAGAAATGTCACTATTGTCCTTGAGACCTTGCAAGGCCCAAGGCACAAAATATCTAAAACAAAATATCTTCCGGGCATTTTTAGCAAAGAAATTGACATTTGAAGTCTGAAAAGCCTCCTAAAACTTGCCAAGCATACATTGTTGACTTTTTATCCGGATTTATGCAGGAACGCAATAGAATAAAAATATAACCATAAATACAAATATGCAGCGGAAATAACACTTCATTTCATTAATATCAAAGAATTGGAATTTGCTTACAGACAGAATGGAAATAAACTAGCTAGGGCACTGGTAGCTATCTTTGAGAATATATGTGGCGGCTAAAAGCCTCTGAACTAAGTTACAATGAGGCTTGAGGGCCTATTTATTATTTAGAAACAATGGAAAACCCTAAATATCCAAAACCCTAACTCTAGGAGATGAAGCACCAAAACTATGGGCCCCATTTGGGTAAATTGGTGTTTCAACTTCCTGGGGATGTAACTTTGGCATACGATCTCCGTTTGATGCGAACCACACCTCGTTAGAAATATCTATCCTAGGAATAAAAATTTTGAGTGAGAAACATCGATCCATGGACCCATGTTGCTCCCGATTTTCCCAAAAAACGTCGTTTAGGGCCTCAAAACGGCTCCAGAAGTTCAAGACCGAACAACTACTAAAAATAGTAAGTTGTGCTGAAACTGAAAAAATGAAAGAGACAATGGTGGGGCCCCAAGTGGAATAGGCGGGTGGCCACCAATATCCACCTAGATCATTCCTCCCCCCTTAGGAAGCAATGGTCCCCATTGCGTTGAGTTCCTCCTTGAGATGAGGAAACTTCTGCTGAACTTGGTCCCTGGTGAACCACTAGCCTTGGTGCAGGAGTTGGCCAAATTTGACAACCCAGTATAGTTGGATCTTCTGTTGACGAGTGTTCTTGATTTGCATTTCCATGATACAATCTATGGTGGCCTATTCTATGCATTCTGGGTTTAATTCTTTTGGTGTGAGTTCTTTTGCAATGTTGGAGGTGTCCAGTAGAGGTGGGAAGTAGGGACGAAGGCAGTCTACATTGAATACAGGGTGCAGACCAAGGAATGGTGGAATACTGAGCTAGAAAGCATTGTTCGCTACAGCATTGGTGATGGTGTACGGCCCATATCGGAGCGAGAAAAGCTTGCGGTGGGGTCCAGTGAGACGCTCCTTTTGCAAAGGTAGCCACACTTTTTTGCCCACTTGGAAGTTGTGTGGTACCCGATGTTGATCATGGCATTTCTTATACTTAGCATTAGCTATGTCCAATATGTCATGAACCTGTTGGAAGATGTGCTGAATGTGCTCAATGAAGTTGTTTGCTTTGTCAACTTCACACTGGACATGAGTCGAATCAGCCTAAGTAGCTGCAAATGGCATGGCTACGTCAATGGGACATAATGGCTGGAATCCCAAGCCCATCTGAAAGGGGCTTTGGCTGGTTGATCTGTGAAGAGCTCGGTTATAACTGTGTTGTACATAGGGGAGGCTCTCATCCCATGTGCGTGTATGATTTGAATTGTACATGTGCAGAATGTGTACAATCATTTTGTTGAAGACCTCTGTCTGGCCATCTGTTTGGGGATGGAAAGTTGTGGACTTGGTGAGCTTGGTGTCCAGCATTGACCAGAGGCTGGACCAAAATGTGCTGAGGAACCTGCTATCCTGATCTGATATGATAGACTGTGGGATCCCAAAGTGCACCCACACTCGTTCAAAGAAGAGTTTAGCAGTGGCTTCTGCTGTGATATTCTTCTTGCATGCTGCCATAATGGCCATCTTCGAGAATCTGTCGACAACATGAAAACACAGTCATTTCCATGCTTAGCAGAAGGTAGGCCCAACATGCAATCTATGGAGATGGATTCCCAAGGTCGACTAGGGGTAGGTAGCGGAGTATATAGGCCTTTCTTCTTGATGGTCGGTTTGGCAATGGCGCAAGCAGTGCATGATCTTATATGCTTCCCGACATCCTTTCGAAGGTTTGGCCAATAGAAATACTTCTGCAGTACTGCCATTGTTTTCTCGACCTCGAAATGCCCAGCGAATCGGCTGTAGTGTGCTTCCCATATCATCTTGGCACGCTCGCTTGAAGGAACACAAAGGTGTCCCAAGTGACATAAAAGTGCATCTTGGAGGTGAAAATTTGGAACTTGCATACCCCCCAAGGGTGCCTTGTATGTGTGGCCGAATTCAGGGTCACTCTCATAGAGAAGCGGCCAATCAAAAGTCTCTTGCCCGCAAGAGTTGAGCACAGTCGTGAGTGCCATGATCGGTGGTTGGCTGAGACAGTCTACAACATTATTGGTGCTACCCTTCTTGTATTTGATGTTCAAATGAAACTGTTGCAGATATGTGGACCACTTCTGATGGCGATCATTCTACAACTTCACTTGTGTCTGTATGAATTGGAGGGGCCAGTAGTCTGTGTGGATGATTGTTTCCTTCCACAAAATGTAATGCTTCCATTGTCGAAAATCTTGCACAATGGAATACATTTCTTTGTCATAAGTGGGATACTTGTGAACTGTGTCAGACAATGTCTCACTGTGATATGCCACTGGATGTCCTTGTTGAGTAAGAACTGCAGAAATTATATGCACTACACATGCATATGTCCAAGATTCCCCTGATCACACACTATTTTAACTTCATGCACAATACAGAATCTATTCCACCATTGATCATCACATGCAGAAATTAAATCAATTGCAATGTACATGAAGCGATAAAAACACACATAACACAGTTGTTTAACGAGAAAGCCCGAAGCTGAAAAACCCAAAATATATATTATGTAACATGGAGATCATATGAAATTCTCATACAAACATACAAATATTATCACAAGCCCTCAGTACAGTACAATCGTCATACACTAATCAGGACCAATCTTGCAAATCCATGCATCGATCTTTGCCTCCTGCTAGCCTACCTCCACTGCGCAATCCAAGCTGACTACAAAGACCAATTCGATGTAATCCCACTCTCATTTACTACATTATTATCATTGGAAACTCCAATGTATATATAGATGCAATCCATGCATCACTATGGTCACAACAGATAGTCCATCTTGCCCTTTCACCTATCTCTCCACTAGTCTCCACTGAAACTGCCATGCACTATAGTTAACTGCTGTATTGTTCAATTGATTAATGAGTTATTATTTGTGAATTAATTAACTAATTAATTCACTCCACTCTCACTAGTGTATCAATTAGTTAAACTAGATACAACTAGCTCAACTGAGTCTAACTGAGTTAAACTGAATACAACTCCATAACTACTTCTTCCAACTGTGTCATAACTCTGCCACTTGAGTTCTAACTGAGTCCTCCATGCATTAGCTCTAGTAAACCCTTAGGAATAGCGTAATTTCTTCTGTCAGCTGATGTGCCACATTTGTGCACTCAACTGAAGTGCTCCAAGAGAATAAGTTGATATTTAGAGTCTGATTATTATTAAGAGCTAATAATAATCGACATGCATCTATTTTTAGATCGATGATCTATGAATAGACTTTGCCCAATATTCTAAAAATATAATCTCATATATTTTTCACATTTGACCAACCATCTACAAATAGCCTCCTGCTACATATAGAATATGCTCACCATGTCTAAAAATAGACATACACCTAAAAATAGCCTATGTGGGCCCCACCTAGTTTAGGTGATTATTTTCCAACTAGGATCAAGGATGATGTTTTAGGATGCCTCCTTCACTATTTCTTGTTGCAATCTTCAACAAGAACTACCCCAATATCATAGTCAGAGGCATCTGTCTCGATCTCAAATGGTTGTTGCAAGTCTGGTAATGTGAGCACTGGGGCAGAACATAGGTGATTTTTCAATTATGTGAATGCCTTCTGTTGAGATTCTGACCAAAATAATTTTTCTCTCACTCCTCCCTTGGTGACTTGACTCAAGGGCCAAGTTATATGAGAGAATCCCAACACGAATCTGCGGTAGAAATTAGCAAGACCCAGAAAGTTGCGAAGCTCTGTTTTAGTGGTTGGGGCTGGCCAATCCTGAATGACTTGGATCTTGGTTGGATCCACATGCACCCCCCTTTCATCAATAATGTATCCTAGATATTGAACCTGGGTCATGCAAAAAGTGCACTTCTCCAAATTGGCACACAACTTGTGTTGCCGCAGTGTTTGGAGGACTTGTCAGATGTGGTGGAGGTGCTCTTCCCAAGTCTCGCTGAAGATCAAGATGTCATCCAAGTAAACCACTACAAATGAGTTGGTGAATGGCCACAAGATGTCGTCCATCAACCTCATGAAGGCTGCGAGAGAATTTTTCAACTCGAAAGGCATGACCAGCCATTCGAAAAGGCCCTCCATGGCTTTGAAGGTAGTCTTCCACACATCAGAGGGTTCGATTGGTATCTGGTGATACCCAGACTTCAAGTCAATTTTTGTGAAATATTTCACCCATTTGAGTTGGTCCAAAAGGTCATCAATCCATGGGATCAGGTACCTATTCCAAACAGTGATCTTGTCAGTGCCCGATAGTCAATACAGAGTCTCCATGTCCCATCCTTCTTCTGTACCAACCTGATCGGGCTCCCACAGGGTGATGAACTTGGCCGGATGTGACATTTCTGTAGCAGCTCCTGAATCTGCCTCTTGATTTCATCATTCTCCAGAACAGAGCACCAATATATCGGTCCATTGGGTAGTGGCGCACTTGGGGTCAAATCAATCAGGTGCTTGACCCGACAGTGCAAAGGAACCCCTATGGGTGAGGTGAATATGTCCCCATACTCCTCCACAACCTTGTCCATTTGTTATTGTCGTGCAAAGGAGCCATGTTTTGAGGTCGTGGCAACAGTCTTCTTCTTGCCCTAGGGGCAGATCATCATGAAAAAAAATTTCTTGGTTTGGGAAATGAGCTTACTACATTGTTTTGCAGTAACCAAAGAGATAGTGGTAGGTGGTGATACCTCTGGTATCCTATACAGCTTATTTCCCAATGTAACAATAACAACGCGAGGTCGGGACTCGTACACAGCATGACGCTTCCACAAGTATGGTTGTCCTGATAATACATCAAAAAAATCAAGAGGAGAAATGTCATATAATACCTCATCTGTGAAGGGCTTGATGCTATAGGGACGGTGACACTGCTGGCTGACGTGGAGATTCTCGTCCTTGGAGAAGCCACCCGATGGTGTATGGATGTGGGTGGGCTGTGGTCGGCAAGCTCAACCGCTTCACAACATCTACTGAAATGACGTTCTTTTGGCTCCCATTGTCGACAATGAACTGTACTGGGGAGCCCTTTACCCACATCTGGGAGTGGAAGAGACATTCCTCCTCCTCTGGATCTTCCGGTTCCTACTTCTGGATCTTCGCAGTGGCAACAGTGGTGTTGGGCTCTGCATCAGTAATCTGTTTCCATTTTTCATTCCCCTTGTTAGGTTCTGATTCATAGTCGGAGCATGCATCTGACTCAAAAGCCCGCATCTCGACCACCAGCGACTGCTTGGCTCGACACTCACTTGTGTTGTGAGTGGAGCTCTTATGGAACTCACACCACTTTCCCATGTACTTCTTTGGCTTTAAGGTGTTTTTCTTTGCTTGTGGCTTTGACAGGTTTTCTTAAGCTGGCATGCCTTAGCTTTGTCCTTTCTTCTGTGGTTTGGGAGCACCTTTCCCTTGCTTTTGATTCACATATCCAAAGTCTCGCTTCTTCTGTTTGAATTTATACTCAATCTTGGCAGCATATCGGTATGCCGTACCAAGCGAGGAGATGTCGAGGAACTCCATTTCCTCCTGAATGTATCTGTGCAGACAACTGCGATAATTTAGCACCAGATTTTTCTATGAACCTTTGATACCCAATTTTGTGCACAAGGTATGGAACAGATTCGTCAGCTCATGCACATCTTGATCCCTTTGTTGTCGCAGCGTGGTCCATTGTATGTACTTGTCCTCATAGCTCCCCACGGGATAGTATTGTTCCTTGATGGCATCTCGAAAATAATTCCAAGTGGGTACGGCCAAGAACAGAGAGGGTTCTATCTTGTCCTTTTTCTCACAGTAGGTTTCCCACCAGTCCTTGACATGGGGGGTAGCTTTGAGGAGTGCAAAAATAATCTTCTCCCGGTTGGAAAAATCATGAACTGAGAAATATCCTTCTAATAGATTCAACCATCTATCTATGACATCTGCATCTATTTGACCCTCAAATATGGGAATTTCAAAATTTACTTGTACCTTAAATGGAGTCTCACCTCCAGAGTGGCTGCTAGATGCAGATGCGCCACCGGTGGGCAGCCATTGAAGGATCTGGGCAAAGTTATCCATCATTGCATTCCTTTATTTTTCGAGGGCCTCCTCGAGCATTATTTTGATAGGATCTCCTGCTCCCTCATATTTATTTTCGTCCCCCATGGGCATCCGTCAGGGTTTACGAGGCTGATCTTGCAAAGGTTCCACCAGATCGAGCCCTAAATCCTTATACCTTAACCGAGTTGGGGGCATGCAAAGAAAAACAAAGAAAGAGCAGACCTCTCTAATGCCACTAATCTGGATTTATGCAAGAATGCAATAGAATAAAAATATAACCATAAATACAAATATGCAGTGGAAATAACACTTCATTTCATTAATATCAAAGAACTGAAATTTTCTTACAGACATAATGGAAATAAACTAGCTAGGGCACTGGTAACTATCTCTAAGAAGAGATGTGACAGATATAGGCCTCTAAACTGAGTTATAATGAGGCTCGAGGGCCTATTTATTATTTAGAAACAATGGAAAACCCTAAAAATCCAAAACCCTAACCCTAGGAGATGAAGCGCCAAAAACTATGGGCCCCGTTTGGGTAAATTGGTGTTTCAACTTCCCGGAAACGTAACTTTGGCATATGATATCCGTTTGACGTGAACCATACCTCGTTAGAAATACCTGTCCGAGGACTAAAAATTTTGAGTGAACAACATCAATTGACAAACTCATGTTGCTCTCGGTTTTCCCAAAAAACGTCGTTTAGGGCCTCAAAATGGCTCCGGAAGTTTAGGACCTGAAAAATTGCTAAAAATAATAAGTTGTGCTGAAACTAAAAAAATGAAAGAGACAATGGTGGGGCCCCAAGTGGAATAGGTGGGTGGCCACCAATATCCACCTGGATCAACTTTCCCTCTGCTAAGGGTGCAACACTGTGTTTAGGAGGAATTTCCATGCCAAGGGCGTAACACAAGAGCAGGAAAAATGGGTCTTCTTGCAGTAGTGTTTTGAAGGCCTTCTCGATGTTGGAAAAGGCTTCATGATGGCTCGTTGGAAAGCCCTTGAAGTATAAGTTATAGACCTACCCTTGGTTCTTTGATATAAACTCTGTAACCTGTTCAAAAACCAAAATTTCCAAGGCTGGTAAAGGCGCAACACATGTCCTGTAAAGCAGGCAGAATGGTGAAAAATTGGGTGTTTTTGACCCTTTTGGAGGACCAAAACAACTCCAATTGATCTGAAGCTTTGTGAGCATGCTATATTAGTGATGAGGATCCCAAAAATTTAAGCCTTTCCTCCTGAAGACGCTCTGAAAAAGAGCGTAGCACCATGTGTGCTACCCCCTTGGCCTCAAAATTAGCAAAAAACAAAAACTTGTCAAAATTATCCCAATTTTGGTGGATGAGTGCCTCATGGGTTTTGGGAGACCTATAGAGAGGCTTGTGCCAAGATTCCAAGCCTAGCTTGGCCTTTTTCTTCTTTTAGTGCCTGGAGCTTGTCTTGAGCCTTTTTCAATTTAGCCCTTGCAATTTGTTTCCTTCGGGCATAATGTTTAGTCATTCTTCTTTGAAGGTCAAGATCTTGATTTGATTTCTTCAATTTGGCCTCCAAGTGTATGTTGGCTCTCTCCAACCAAGGCTCCCGGTCATGGGCTATCTCCATAGCCAAAATCTCATCTAAAGGGATTTGTTCTACTAGGGTTGATTCTTCCTCCCTTTGTTTAGCCAATGCTTTCTTCAATCCCATGGTTCTAGGTATTCTCCTAAATTGTCTTTCCTCATCACTACTCTCCTCATAAGTGCCTATTAACTCCTCTATTTTCATTTGTGCCTTTTGGGCTTCTTTCTGGGCCTTGAGGGCTCTAGCTTCATAGATTTCCATTCGTGTACCTAGCTGCCTATTTTCCAAGTCAAGGGAATCATTTATACTCTTGGCCCTATCTAAATGTGCTTGGAGGTCTTTGATTTGTGAATTCTTGTCCTGGAGGAGCATGTTTGTAATTCTTTCCTCATTCTCCTCATCACTATCTACCTGAATGATCTCAAAATCCCTCTCCACCTCATGGTCTTCTTCTTCTTCCTTTACCCTTTGTTTCCCTTTGTTCAGTGGTTGAGATGATGTAGATGGAAAGGTCCCTTGCCTTTTGGAGGCAGGAAACACTTGCCTTGGCCCCTTTTGATATGTGAGAGGGAGAAAATCAAATTTGTCTACTAGAATACCCTCTTCATGGCTGACCTTAAGACTGTCTTTCCTTTCATCAATGATCTCAGTATTCATGTCTTCTTCATGTTGTTCTTGACTGCCCTCTTGAGAGGAACTTCCATTCTCCTTCATGCTAATATCATTTTCATGACCTTCACCACTATCATCAATCTCTTGATTGATTTTTAGGCTCATGGTGTCACTGCTAGAGGTGTCTTTGTCAATGTTTTCATTATTGTTTTGAGAATTTTCATCATTTCCATCCTCTTCCATATCTTCCTCAGCGTCATTTGGTTCTAAACTATCCACTTCATCAGAGTCATTGTTTTGCCCACTTCCATTATCTTCATCTTCTGCCTCTGTCTCTTCTTCTAATTCTGTATTTTCATCATTTGTCTTTTATTCATTGCTTGCATCTGCCTCTTTTTCATTTGTTTCTTCCTCACTATTTGGCTCACTATTTTCTTCTTCATCTTCACTGTTTTTCTCATCAAAATCTACCTCTGTCTCTTGACTGTCATTTTTTTCTTCTTCCTCATCTAGCTCACTGCCTTTGTTTTCAGAATCTACCTCATCACTACTTGCATCATTGTTATTATCTATGGGGTCACTGTTAGAGGTAACTTCATCAGTTTCTTTAATTTCCTCAAACTCTTTGTTGTCCCTGTAATGTCCTCATTTCTTTCATTTTGATCACTGTCATCCCCTTCTATATCTCCTGCCTTGTCATTTGTTTCTTCATTGCTATTGGGCTCAGTGTCTTTGTCTTCAAAATCTGTGTCTTCATTATCTTCTTGTTCTAAAATTTCTTCCTTGTCACTGTCATTTTCTTCCTCGCTATCCTTTATTTCTTCTTCACCATCACCACTTTCTTCATTTTCATTTTCCTCTCCCTCATCACTTGTTTCTTCCTTTTGACTATCATTTTTTTCCTCACTGTCATTTTCCTTTTTGTCATTGTTTTCCTCTTGTTCCTCATCACTTTCTTCTTGTTATGATGCTTTAGGATAAGGTGAAGGATGGAAGTTATCTTGGGGAGAGGATTCATGTGTAAATGAGGAATCATGGTCAGTGGGGATTGATGGAGGAATTGATGAAGGTGGATGAGATGATGAGGGAAAAATTTCCAGAGGAAGAGGCTGTGGATTTGTGAAAACATCATGGGTGATTAATACTTCCCCTGGGATACCTTGTTGCTCTAATTGATGCAACATAATCATCTTGATAAGATAATGGTGGAAAAGACTCTGCATTTGCTGTGAAGGAGGCCTCTTTTGCACAATGTATGACATCTTATCAATACTTCTATAAAGGTAATAGGGAAAATGTAGTAGCTTGGCCCTAGTGAAATGTATAAGCAGTCTTATATGGTAGGAATAAAGTTTGGAAAACCTACCCTCACAATTAAAATATTTCATGATGGTTTTCATTAAAGGGGCATACCTTTCCAACATATGGGAGAAGGGAAAAATGGTCTTATAATCATCTTGGTATCTTGGTTTCAAAAAAGGTTGGTAATGGCTTAAGTCCAAACTCACCTGTTTGAACCATTTTTCTCCCATGCAAGGTATCCCAGTGGCCATGGCAATTGTATTGGTGGATAGCTCAAAATTTACCCCAGAAATGTGTACTTGGTGGTTATAGAGGTTTAGGATGAAAATTCTAGTCAACTCGGTGACTTTTGACTCTTTGTACTTTTTCACAGAAGTCATAGCATCCTTCCTCTTGGAAATATGAAACTGTGGTAGGGGAGGCTGTCAAATCCTTGGTGCTTAAAGGCTCAAACATGTTTTCCCTCCCACCCTTTCTCTATGGTCCCCTAGGCCTTTGGCCTCCCTCGCCACTGTCAACACTACCTTCTCTAGGTATTTTATCCTTTACTCTTGCTTTTGAAATTAAAACCTTAAATCTTTTTGTGAAATGATATGAAGAAGGTGAGTGGGATGGTGAGGAGACAGTAGTGTGAAGGCTAGTTGTGAAAATGGAGAGGTTTATTTAGTAGAGGAGCCACTTCTTAGCATGGAGATCAAGCTCATCTCTTCTTCTAGGGTTTCTAACTTTATTTATAAATTTACCCTTTTAAAAAAGCATGAGAGGGAACAATAGATCTAAATACCTCTTGTAAAAGCCACAGAGGTGCCAAGCAGATAAAATAAGGAGTTTTGAGCAAATTGAAGGCTTGCACAGCTTTGAAGAGTTTTCTAGCTGAAATCGCAGCACAAGAGCGCAGCGTGGGCGAGTCGGGTCGACCCTGCACGGGCTGTCGGGTCGACCCTGAACACAGCGTAGGAGCGTAGCACAGGCTGAATTTATTCGCGCAACACCTGAACGGGCCAACAAGTAGCATGGGTAGACCTACACGATGTCGGGCAAGGCCTGAACGACCCAGCGTGTAGCGCGGGTAGAGTTTGCACGTGGTAGGGCGAGGCCTGAACGACGGTTGGGCTTCAGGCTTCTCCTGCACGCGGTAAACACGTAGTGCACTGCTACAGGAGAAAAACACCCAGTTTTAAATTAAAAAGAGAGAACCCACAGGCGCGTAGCGCGGCTTTACAGGAGCATAGCGCAGGGCTTCTCCTGCCCAAAAATTTTCTAGAAACCATGATTTTTTTCTTGAAAGATTTTCTCTCCTTTTTTCATATGAAAAATGAGTTTGAGTGATAGCCATAGGCTTTTTATACCCTTGGAAAAAATAATTAAAACAAAAACCCACTTTTTCTAATGTTTACTTTTGATCCTTTTTATCCTTTTACTGATATTTCTTTCACCTTTTTTCAGGAGGTGATTTAAGCATAAAAATTATATTTTATCATAATCAACCCTTCTTATTGATTTTCTAGAGCTATAATGAGTTTTTCCTGCACAGTGACCTTAGTCTCTTTGATCAAGTTTTTCATTACCTTCCTTTGGCCACTTCTGCTTGTTGTAGGTGCCATAACACAGTGTTTTGATCTTCTTAAACTTCCTTTGGAGTTTGACACCTTAATCACTCAACAATAGAACTGATGCTCAATTTGATTTCTTATTTGACACTTAACATCATGCTTTCCTTCTTTTGACCATTTTGAAGACCTTTGACTGTACTTTGAAATTTTAGGCTCCTTCATACTGATACTATGTAGAATTTATCCCTTTGGTGCAGTGAAACATTGTAGTCTTGAAAAACCAAGTAAGTCATCCTCTGATATCATTTTTCAACCTCTGCCTATTGTCATCAAGGAGGTCTCTCACCTTCATTTCTTATTTCAATGAATCTTCAATTTATGCTCAGTGGCACTTATGTACCTCTGTCCTTGTGATCCTTTGCATGGACTCTTTGCTGGGCAACACCTGTTTTTCCAATCAGTTATAAAAGCCATGATATTATATGTTTCATAGGCATGTTGTCTCCCCTTTGCTGTGAATTTCCTTGAGGAGTTTGGCTCCTCACCTTGCCTCTCTTCTGCTAATAACCATCATAAACCATTCCTGCAGAAATTTTTTAAGATAGGAAATTGTCCTTTTGCAGAATTTATGCTATGATCAAAAGAGGTTTCTCTTGGAGGTTTTTAATACCTTTTGGACAATCATAAGCTCACCCTCCTGTTCATTTTATTTCATCTTTGTGCACATGTAAAAAAGTGAGTTTAGAAAACCAAAACAATGAATAACCTAGGAGACCCTACATGACTTATTGGGAGGCCCTTTGGACTTGGCCTTTGGCTGAACACTTAACTTAGGGTTTGTGGGTGTAAAACAGATCATTGGAAAACCTTTATGCATTGCAATCCTAGAAACTGATAACTTTGATTTATCTAAAGAGCCCAGAAAGTTAGCTTAAAACCACCAATGCCTGAGGCATTTGGTGAATAGGGGAAAAGGTTAGGCTACTTGGTAATCCAAGGTGTAAATAGAAGAGTTAGGCAAACAGAAATAGAGTGGTAAGGTCAGAGGTGGCAAACATAGTGAGAATGAGTGACATAAGTCCATGATTTGGTCTTTTGGGAGTGATATACTGGCCATCCCTTGATAGAGTAGTAGAATAGTGAAAAATTTGTCCTAAGGATAATGAAGGCAGTGAGATTTCTAGAACTCACAAGATTCATGAATTTTGTTTCTAGAAATATAGGATAAGCATTTATTCATCTACAAAGGCAAAAATTATTGATGACTAATAGGAAGAATATTACATCAAGTCAAGACTATCCTAACATGTATCAAATTATCTTTCTTGGTTGTTGTTTCCATTGTCAAAACTTTGGTCATCAAGTTAAGCATTGTAAGGATGATAAGGATAATAGCTCAAGATATAGGACCAATTATCAAAGCAAGCCACTTATCTTAAAAGAAAAAGGTCAAATCAATATCTACATTTCATTTGATCCTTTGGCTAAGTATGATCTAATATGCTCAAAATGCAATGATTTTGACCATGATGCACAAAATTGTCCATTTACATCAAAAAGGGAAGAGTTGAAAAAGGAGGAACCCACTACAGATAAATGTGGCCTAGATTTATGTGTACATAGTGATGAAAACCAATGGTTTGTGGATAGTTAATGATCAAGACACATGACAAGTTACCAAAGGAAGTTTATCCCATTAAACAAAAATGATGGAAATGTATCCTTTGGAAGTGGAGCTGCTAAAATTGTCGGAAAAAGGGACAATTTCTCTTGTTAATGGAAAGGGAAAAGCACAAAATGCATTGTTGGTGGAAGGGCTCAAAAACAATATTCTAAGTGTTATCCATATTTGTGACCAAGGACATAATGTTATCTTCAGTACTAAAAATTGTGAGATAAGAAAATCCTCTTCAGGAGAACTTGTGGGAAAATGAGTAAGAACACCTGATAATGTATACATTTTGAGTAAAATTCAAGAATAAAAATGTTATGTGAGTCGAACAGATGAAAGTTGGTTATGGCACAAACGATTGGGACACCTAAACTTTGGAAAATTGGTTAATATCAACAAAACAAGTGCAGTGAGGGAAATTCCAAAAATTATAAAGACAAAACAGGTTGTGTGTGGCCAATGTCAACATGGAAAGAAAACTGGAACTTGCTTCAAGACTAAGGAGTTCTCAACATCAAAACCTTTGGAGATCATACATGCAGATTTATGTGGACCAACCAGAACCCCAACTCTACAAGGAGAAAGGTACTTTGATCTACTTGTAGATTACTATACTAGAATGATGTTGGTATTCTTTATAAAATTCAAATCCGAAGCTTTTGAATGTTTTAAGAATTTCAAATCTCTTGTAGAAAATGAAAAAGAATAAAAAATCAAGTGTATTAGAACAAATAGAGGAGGAGAATTCACTTCAAAGGAATTCAATGATTTTTGTAAAATACATGGAATCAAAAGATAACTCTCTGTAGATAGAACTCCTAGACAAAATGGAGTTGTAGAAAGAATAGACATAACTGTACAAGAAATGGCAAGAACAATGTTACTAGCAGCTGATTTCCAGGCCCAGTTTTGGAGAGAATCTGTCGAGACAACATTATATTCCTTGAAGAGAGCTCAACCAAGACCAAATAATGACAAGACTCAGTATGAATTATGGAAATGATGACCTGCTTCAGTGAAACATTTTAGAATTGTTGGAATCAAATGCTTTATGAAGATCAATGATGGCTCACCAGGAAAGTTTGATTCTTGTGTTGATGAATGAATATTTCGTGGATAATATACAAGGAGAAAAGCATACAAATGCTACAATAATCAACTATGAAAGGTAGTAGAAAGAATCAATGTAAATATTGATGAAGCACTTCCATAATATGGAATTGAATTCCATGAAGAAGATTATATTTTTGAAGAATTCGAAGAATAGTCAACAAAGGAAGAAAAAGATCAAGAAAATCAAAAGGAACCATATCAAACTCCATCAAAAGTAAAATTCCTCCGAAAACACCATCCGGAAGAATAGATTATTGGTATTGTAGATGATGGAATACAAACCCGAATAAGGATGACAAATACACCAAGAAAATATGACGTTTCCTTACTATCCATGGTAGAACCATAAAAATTTGCTCAAGCTAGTAAGGACCCTCATTGGGTGGAAGATATGGAAGAAGAAATGTTTTAAATCGAAAATAATGAAACATGAGAACTTGTACCTCGTCTAAAAGATAAAAATATAATTGGAACAAAGTGGGTGTTCAAAAAAAAAATGAATGAAGATGGACAAATCATCATAAATAAGGCAAGGCTTGTTTGTAAAGGATACTCACAAATTGAAGGAATTGAATTTGAAGAAGCCTTTGTCCCAGTAGCTCATTTGGAAGCTATATGAATTTTTTTGGAATTTTCTTGTTCAAAAGGGTTCAAAGTTTATCAAATGGACGTAAAATCAACATTTATAGATGGTGATCTAAAGGAAGAAGTACATGGAGCAACTGGAAGGGCTTAATCTAGCAGAAGGAAAAGAATTTGTATGTAAGTTGAAAAAAGTGTTATATGGATTGAAACAAGATCCTAAAGCTTGGTACACAAGATTGGATCATTATCTAAACCAACAAGGGTATCCCACATTTCAATTTGAGCACCAATTGAGATTTGGCACCCACGGACATCAACATTCTCGTAGAAAAAAATCGGAGCACGAGATCTGCAATACCGAAGTCGACCCTACAATAAGGGTGCCCAAACATTTTTTGGACATATTGGAGAAATTTACCTTTTTTTTCGGAAGTTTAGTGGTGGTTTTTACTAATGAAAACATGGTGTTCAATATTCCCAAGATTCGACATTTTGATTTCGATCATTTTTAGAATGCAGTCTATAAAACCTTTCTTGTCACTATTTCTTGTGTAGAAATCTCAACCAATAACCTTCTTCGGTTGTGTCTAGCATGCTTTTGGCTTTCCAAGGAGTGGTTTTACAAGAAACAATAGGACGTCCATGGTGACAGATTTCTTCAGGAAGCATAACTTGGTATTATCAACATAAATTTACAGTATAAATCTGAGCACATGAACTATGCCTGCAAACATTGTACATTCACTAGTGGATGAAAATATTTAACACAAATAAAGAATATTTCAAGGCATCTCCAGTGTGGATCTTGTTAGTCATCATTATTTTTCACTTGTTAGTGATGACTAGATCCATAGCTAAGTTCTCTAGAAGCTGATTTCCATATGTCAATTGTCATCTAGAAAACCCTCATAAAACTTTTTTCGCCCTCCTGCTTTTCAGTCTGCCCATGTCAAGGTTAAACCTCATTATCACTATCTTATATAGCTTTAGACCTACTGGTTTGCCCATCAGCTCTAAAAGGACAATCCAAGTATGTTTCAAAAGCCTCCCCTAAGTTAGGAAGTGGTGCTTTAAGGCATTTTACCCTTGGCAACCATCAAAAGGCCAAAAACCTCCATCTGCTACAGACCAATCATGACAGACCTCCCACTCTGCAAATGAAATTGATAACAGCCCTAAGTCGCGCCACTTACACACCCCTAAGTCTCAGCACTGCATAGACCACAGTCTCAAGTTGATTATTAGGTGTTTTACAGTGTTTTATGGATTTTACCAAGACAGGAAGTATATCTTCATCTCAGGAGAAAATTCGTGAATACACATTTAGAAGAACAGCTGCTTCTCAATGTCAACATAAGCCTGAGATACCTATGCAGGGTAAGGAGTTACTTATCAATACCTTGCAGCTTCCATTCAGCATGAAATCACAGTAGAAGAAAGACACCACTGTCAAACATACTAGTAATTTGTCATGGCCAAGAACCTCCTTCATCTACAAGCAGAGGGTTAAGGCGCCTCCTTCATCTACAAGCAGAGGGCGATGGTCAATATTGACTTCAAGGATTGCAAAACTTACTATAAGCACAGCTTTGTTTTTTACTAGACAGTGAAACAGTGATTCAAGGTTTCTGAAGGAAATTGTTGATCAAAACAGGGCTAAGATCTGAAATGTGCAAGACAAAAGAAAACAGAGCTTTTGGTCTTGTGTCCTAAGAAAGAGAATCATTTGAAGTTTCAGTCATCATCAAGGCGCATCAAAAAAGGACTCCTTTAATCAAAGCTATCATAACAAATATCTTTGCAGGGGTATTAATATGGATAGCTCCAATCAGTCTTGAGCAGGAACAAAGACAGGTGTTTTCTTCAGATGCAGTAGGTTGGTGTTTTTAGAGTTTCATTAGGAAGAAGATGGCTAATAAAAGCCTTGGTATCTATGAAATATGCCAGCAGTTATTCCACATCTTTTATACTTGCCTCCTCAACACAAGGATAGAAACTGGTTATGATCTGAGTTTTAAAAACCCTGGGACAGCAATGCCAAGCTAATCAGGCATGTCTTTCTTGAAAGCAGCTCCATTCATAAACATGTGCCTTTTCAAAAATACTACTACAGCTGACATAGACAATCTAGGTTTCTGTCATCAAGATACATCACCATTGAAACTATTGTTCATAATAGGCAAAGAGATGCTTTGACCTACTGTCAGTGTGTTGGAAAGTTTGAAACAAACATGGGTTTCATTATTCAAGGGACAAAGATATCATAAGTAATATGTTCTAAACAGAGAAGTGTATTAGGAAGAAGCGCCCTTCTAAATCAATAGACCATGACAAAATCTGAATAAATGCAGCAATTTTGGACACCTGCAGTTGGAAAGGGTTGATGAAGCACTTGGAGACAGAAGTTGTCAAAACAAGTTAAAGGATAAGCCTCATCATTTCAAAAGACAAAGCAGTGTCAAGTACTTTTCATCATGCCTTAAATGAATTTTCTGTGTTAAAGTGTCACCAAAAGTGTTAAAAAGTGGTAGAAGATGGTCTATAGGTTTTTGAGGTATCATCCAAAGATGGAGCTTCTGCGATGAAATATTACCAGAGGGACATATTAGCAGGAATCACCTATTCAAACCCATATGCATAACTGAACAAAGTTTTAACCTTTCCAAAATAGGTTTTTTCTTTATAAAAAGGTGGTACATGTTAACATTGTTTAAAGAGCGTGAAAGACCTGCTGCCAACGTCATTTCAAAAGGATAGACACCTCTCAAAGCAATCAATATCATTCGGGTTTCAAACAAAACAACAAGTCCAAGTATTGTTTCAAAGGACATAACCTTCAAACCCTTACAAGACTAAACCAAAGAGTTTTATTTCATTTCGATTTTCAAAGGATCAAAAGACCGTTGCAAAATTGTCGAGCATATCCCCAAGCACGAGCAAAGCATCTCTCTGAAGTTCACGAGATCAAACAAGGGAGGTTTCGAGCGATTTGAAGGAGGTTTTGGCCGTTTATAGCTGCGCGGCGCGCCTGGAATAGCGCACGGCGCGCTCAGAGGCAGAATTGCACAGGCGGATAACCACCGCGCGGCGCACCTGTACATGCGCGCGACGCGCCTGTACGCAACGGTTGCACCGACCCGACAGTTACCCGATACCAAGTTTGCACGGCGTTCTTCCTCCTGAAAGTGCCGCGCAGAGATTTCAAACTCCAACACGACTTCAAACTTGCCTCCAAAGTGACTTCGACTCACGAAAATGTTTTGCATCGTATTGTGAGGTATTTTGCAACAACTAACCCTCGTTTTCACATTTGTTGCGTAAATGCTTGGAGGCCAAAGAGATCAGTCTTGAAATAGTTGAGAAGAATGTTATTGAGCTGCATATTAGGGTTAAGGTTTTGATCAAAAGGGGAGATTTCGACATTAAACTGCCATAAGCCTTTGTTACCACAGCATACAAAATTTTTGAACACTACCATCATATCTGCAAACTGTGTTTTTGCTGAAGATATCCTTTGTTTAGGGCTATGGTGTAGAGCTGAATGCACAGATGAAATGCCTACAGGAAAAGAGTTTTAAACTGAAAACTGTGTTTTTCACCTCCCTATATCAAAGAACAAGGTTGTTTTATCTTCAAGGCATCAAAGGGCGAAGTTAACCCTATAAACCATAGAAAGGACAGTTTTTCACTGAGTATTCTAATTGACTGTTTTTTCTGTTCTTCAAAGCTCACTATCAAGATTGATTTTCAGAATTTATAGAGGCATTCTTCTAAGAAGGACTGGTATTCTATATTAAAAGGGAGTCTTGGCTTTTGAAAGAAATAAGCTTATACAGCCTCTGTTGAAACTTTTGGAGCATTTTTAACTCTGTCACCTTTGTTCCATAACTGTGAAATTGACTATATGACTACACTCAAGATTGACTGTATATGATGTGAAATGTGTGAATTAATTAACACAATAGACAGGGACAAGGTTTGTAATGATTGGAAAGTCCACCATTGATCAAAGGTACAAAACAGGTTTTGAGCTCCAAACATCACAGAGCAAGGCGATTTTGACACTCTAAACAACATTTTCACCTAACAGTTTGTCTCTTTTTCATTGTTTTGTCTTTTGTTAAGAGGTCTGCTGGCTGAGATACACAATTAAAGGTGAAAAGACCACTTTTTAAGGGAGCAGGGGTTTTGTATTGTGAGGAAACTTGTTGAAATCATTCAAAGACAATTTTTCTCTATCTAAAAAATGAATTGACAGGGTTTGGTTCAAATAAGACAGTTTAAAGGCAGTAAGATTGTTTGGTGTTTCAAGAGCTTATTTAGCCCAAAATGTCGCCCAGGCAAGATAGCAGAAGTGGTTTACATAATAGATATGAGCCAATCTCTACAGAGGATGTCAATGCGCATCCATCCATCCTCTTCAACTTTCATGAGGTAGGTTGTCTAGATTTCTGTCAGAAAGTACAGGAGGTCAAAATTTTCTCGCCCTTGACACACCTATGCGCCCAGAGGTTCCAAAGCAAGCATTTCCAGGTAGCAGACCTTGATTTCAAGTTTTCCCCGAGGTCAGTGTCCAAAGCCACCAAAATTCCATATCATGGCGAGAAATGGTTCAAACAGACCCATCTTGACTTAGATGACTACAAGCGTTTCATCAAGCCCGAGCATAGAGATACTTGCACTGCTATTTTTCCTTTCTCTTATCTTCTTGACAACTATGCTCCTCTAATGAAGGTCATAATGAAGTATTTTACTTGTGAAGGGAGATTTACTCGAGTTTATGCCTACCATGTCCGACTATTGATGCATTTCACTAGAACCAGGCAGCTAAATCTCCCTTACTTTTTATACAAGAGCATCGAGAAGATGGCATCCATAGTCCAGAAGAAGACTCCATCTCTGCAAATAGCCTCCCTTTTCCATCATTCTCTGATCAAAATTATCATCCTACACCAGCTAGAGAAGAAAGAGGTTCCATGGGATGTTTTTATCAGCCACCCAGATTTCTCTATTGTTCCTCCTGTCCATATATCTCCCACCCAGCCTATTCATCGCCCTGTACCTTTGTCCAGCAAGCCTACTCCTAGAAGGCTCAAGATCACCACAGAACAGTCAGGACAACATGAAGAAGAAGAACATGAAAAGGTAGAAGGAAGAAGAAGAACATGAACAGGTAGAAGAGGAAGAGGATAAACATGAAGAAACTGATGAAGACCAGTAGCATGATTTTGATGGTCAAGGGAAACAGCTTGAGCCTCAAAGTGAGCATGAAGTTGAAACACACCAGCAGCTTGATGTTGGTGAATAGGGGCAACAGTTGGAACAGAAAAAAGAAATAGGTAAAGATCAGCAAATTGAAGATGAAAGGCAGCAGTAGGAGCAAGAGGAAAATAATGTTGAACAATAGCATCTCAGTGAAAATGAACAACAGGGAGAGTAGCAGCTTGATATTGAAGGTCACGAACAGCAGTTTGGGCAGGAATTTGAGCAGCAGCCTGAGCCACAAAATGAACAAGAAATCCAAGCACAGCAAAAGCATAATGTTGATGATCAAGGTCAAAAATAATTTGAGGCAGATCAGCATCATAACATTGAGGGACAGCAGCAACTTAAAGAAGACACACAGCAGCCTCAAGGAGAGTAGCAGTTTCAAGAAGTTGATAAGGATAAGGCAATTGTGTCTCCTTCTCCTAAAGGAACAAAGCCCAGCACAGCAAGAAAGAAAGGGCTTAAGGCTGCCACTCCAAAAGTGACAAGAGTTGTCCCTAGCCAAAGAAAATCGCCCAAGAGACCTCTCACTAGTATGCCAAGAAGGAAGAGTGCAAGATTGGCCTTCAAAGGGAAAGGCAAGATTGGAGAAATTCAGAACATGGAGGTGCATTGGATGTCATTCCAATCCAAAGTGATGACAGCGATAATGAAGCCCGCATTCTTGAAAACCTTCTAATCCATCGAGAGGGTCAAATTGAAGCATTAGAGAATGACCTTCATCGAGAAAAAACCTTCAATCATTTCTTGGAGATCCAAAATAAACAAATGAATGTCCATGTGGTTGTCCATGAAGCACGAGCAATCAAATACAAGAATGAGGCTGCTAAAGCACAAGTAAGGATAGAGGAGCTCATCGGTGAGTTTGATGAAGATGAAGAAGAAGACCAGCCTAGGCGGAAGAGGCCTAGAACCATAGGGCTTAAAAGAGCCCTGGAAAAGCAAAGGGAAGAAGAACAGGCCCATCTTCAATCCTTTCCCCTCACTACACTACTTGAGCAAGAAATTGAAGAAAATAAGGAGGCATGGCTAGAAAGAGCCAATAAACACTTGGAGATGAAGCTTGAAAAGGCAAACAGAGACCTGGAGCTGCAAAGGAAGATGACACAGCACTATCAAAAGTTGAATCAGTTTGCCCGGCGCAAGCTAAAGGCCACCCAAGAAAAATTGAAGGAAGCAAAGGGGAAGCGCCCGGCACGGAAAGAGAAGAAAAGCACATCAGCACTTGATATTTTGGCTTCAGCTTCGCAGCATGTTGCTAAGGACCCTTGAGGGTCATGCATACCAATTTTGGGCCCATTTTGACAACTTTTGGTTTTTTGGCATTTTTGGGTTTTTGGTCAAAAACTCATAATTTCGCCATTTCATTTTGGGGATTTGTCAAGGGAGGAGAATGGTACCATCAGATGCCATAATTTCATGAGCATGTCCTCAGTGATTTTCAGAGTGTTTGGAGAACATTTTTCCCTTCAAAACAGCGAAAAAGGCTCGCATTTTGCACACTCTGCTCGGTCTATCAGCAGACTGTAATTTTCTGGCTTTTTACACACAGGTGCAGATTTGGAGGACTTCCAGGCATTGGATTGGAGAAAATTTAGTTGTGCCGGAAAGTAGACACTCAGAGCTTTCCAACGAGCTATCATGAGCCTCGTTTCAACATCAGGAAGGCTGCCAAATGTTTCCGGCAAGTCAGGGGACCGTTTTCTGATATAAATTTGAAGTATTTTTGTAATTTTTGAACCTCAAAAATCTGCTTTTTCCAAATGTGCGTTTAGCTATTTTTACACTTGGAAAATGATCCAAAGTCAATTAAATTCCCTTTTTTAGCAATTTTTAGATATTTTATGAGATATTTTTGTGCCTTGGGCGTTGCAAAGCCTCAAGGACAAGTTTAGATATTTTGATTAGGCCAATGAGGATGGAAGTTGAACCATGAGGTTTTCCTCACTTGAGCCTATTTATTCCACAAGCTCTCATTGTAAACAAGGATGAACTTGAGAAGAGAAGAAATATATTGGTCATATGAGCTTTGGAGAAAATACTTGTGTTATGCTTTTGGATTGCCTCTTGGATGTTCTTGGATGGATGATGAAGGATTGTTGATGGATTCCATGACATGGTAGAATGGTATAGTGTCTCTTGCTTTGTTGTTATCTTCTAGTTTTCATTCATGATACATGTTTCTTGCTTGCTATAGATCAGTAGAGATTAAATTTGAGATATGCCCATGGAGGCACCTCAAAATTCCTGAATCTTCATAGCTTTTATGTTTTCTTCTTCCTTAGTTGCATTAAATAATTCTTAACTGCTCTTTAATAAATTGAGGATATTGTTGCTAGTTTCATTAATAGTTCTATGCATGTTGAGTAGGATGTATGGTGTGCCCTGCTTACCTATGACTGTCCGTAGTTCCATACATGAAGCTATCTCTTTGACTGATTAAGATTATCATTTTGTTTGAACCAAGGAGGCCTAGTCCCAATCTAGCCCTTTGCCTAAAACTATGCAAATCTTGTTGTTCAAAGTGCCCACTAACTTGAAGTGTTGTGTTTAGGCGTTCCGGCATAGTTTTTTGAGTTGTTAGTCCATCTTATGTGTTTTCCCCAAAGTTTGATAGCCATTTCCCAAAGTTAGAGGGTCTTATACTTCTATGCATGGCTTGAATGTTTGTTTCTATGTGTTGATTAGTTTATAGTTACATTTTGCATGATTAAGGGTTTTCTTTACCATGTTTATGTTATCTATTAAACCAGTGATGCTTGAAACTCTTTGTTGTTCACAAACTTGATGTCCATTTACTCCATTTTTCCCAAAGATCCTTTCTACCTTGAAATCAAATCGGCCCTTCAACAGCCTTGCATCGTCATCTAATAGCTTTCTTGACCTTTTGACCCCATAGCCCAGTTAATCTAACATCTTGTTATCCATTTTATATCTTTGATCAGTTTCATCCCTCACAAATTAAAAAACAAAAAACCAAAAAACTTACTTCATAACTAGCCTAAAATCAGAACACGATAAGCAAACACACAGATATCCCTTACACATATATAGAGAGCCCTCTCTGAGTCCAGGAAGGCTAGGTCCTTGGGCTCCAAAGCTTGGTTTGATGTTACACTGTCATTTGGCTTGCCAATCAGCCAAATCACGGGAACCTAACAGATCTGGATGTATTCATTTCCAAGAGAGTTTTGGGCAGATGATAAATTGGCTACAATTGGAAATTCCTTTGGGCATTATGTCAAAGCATCTAATGCCACAAAGCAAGGAAAATATACTTCAAACGCTCATATTTGTGTGTACATGAACATATCTGAGCCCCTTCTGGAATCTATTGATATATAATTCCAAGAGAAATTGTGGAAGTAAACGAGTTATTATGACAAAATACCCTTCATATGAAGAAGGTGTCATAAGTATGGACACTTATACCAAGACTTCCCAATGATTAAGTAGATTGAAACCATGAAAACAATGTTGACTCAGGCTGGAGATCGGTTACAATGGTATATTGAGGTCGACGTAATCAAAAGCAGATGCCCCTATGTCAACACAACAGAAAGGAAGAAATGATCAATGAACAGGTTCAATCTACTGGCATCATGGAGCAAAGATAATAGCTATGGCCTATACCAATCGACAGATATGGAAATTCAGGAGACGGTGGGTCCTTTCTTGACCTCAAACTGTTGTAATCATGTAGAGGCTTAAGGTAATCCAAAGCATGCAGTGGCCTCGTCTTCACCTCCAATGGAAAATTGGGTGCCTTATGTTCTACCATGCCCTAATTCCTCTTCCCCACAAATTTATCCGTTGATTTAAATTTATGCAATGTCGAAGGACGTTGATGCAATCCTAGAATAGGCCAATGATATGGAGCTAGATATGGATGCACTGAATTTATCAAAAATAGAAAAGGCCTCGTAAGGTAAGGATATGTTCATGCTCCCTTAACAACAATTGTCCATGTTAGGTCGAGCATATCTTAAGTGAAAACATATAGCTACCAAAAGAAGTTTAGGATCTAGATCACTAGGGGTTCAAGCACAATCACTGGAGGAATCAAGAAAATCACATAAAGAGGAAAAAAGTTGGGCCAAAAGAGAAAATTAAAAATGTTGGATGAAACATGAAGCAACCTGGTAAATTCTAGTTGAGATAGGGTCATCATAGAGGTATTCCATGGATCCAACAAACCTTTGACATGAATTTTATCTCTTGGAATATGAGGAACCTAAATAGCCATGACAGACAAAGGCTCAAGAAAGAAAAATGGGTAGAAGCAAAACCCACTATTATGTTGATCCAAGAAACTAACATCTCAGGGGAAGCCTTGACCAACCTAACAAACATTTCGAGAATACAATGTCAGTTAATTGAAATAGATGCTCATGTACACCCAGGAGGAATAACGATAGTATGGGATGAGCAAGAAGTAAGAGTGACAAATATGTTTGCTATATTATGAGTTCTAAGAGTGCAGATTGAACTTATTGGATTGAGAGAGAGGTGTTATGTTTTGAACTTATATGGACCGAATATAATGCATGATAAGGCTCTATTTCTTCAGTCAATCACCAAGGCTGGTGCATTGAACTCCCCAAATCCATGGATACTTGGTGGAGACTTTAACCTAATTTAGTACTTGGATGAGAAAAAAGGGGGCATTCAACGATTGGACACAAAGGCCACTACATTCCAAGAAACCACAAAAGGATTAGGAATTAGAGATATTGATACAATAAATGGGGTGTATATGTGGAATAATAGGCGAGGTGGCCAACACCAAATTGTCTCAATGTTGGACCACTTCCTTATCTCATAAAACATTTTCGCCTGATACATATTCATAGAAGCATCTATACTCCTTAGCCATGGTTCACCTCATTGGGAAATCAATCTTAAAGTATATATATAAAGGCCCACCCCTACTATTACCCTTTCAAGTTTGAAATTTTTTGGCTTAGGCATCAGGAGTTTCTCCCAAATATTCAAAAATGGTGGGAGGAAATAGTAACTATTGAAGGCTCAACAATGTTCTCTCTATATAAAAAAGTTGAAATATATCAAATGGAAATTAAAAGGATAGAACAAAGGGTGTTTCGCGGATATTATAGAAGGAAAAAAATAGCTAGAAATTAAAATGTCAGAGATATAATAAGAGGCTATAACAATGGTCGATTGAAGGACCTGATAAAAGTAGAAGCAGAGATCGTTCAGGCATTAGAACATAGGAAGTAGGAAAAAATGCTATGGAGGAAAAAATCATGGATCCAATGGCTAAAAGAGGTTGAGAGAACACAACATTTTTCCACAGATCTATGCTACAACATAGACACCATAATCAAATTACTTCTCTAAAAGGATCATATGGTCGGAAGCTCGAAACACATCAAGAGATATCCTAGGAATTGATCCAATATTTTCAACATATCCTCTCAAAATATAGAGTGGAAAGATAGGAGGCGATTATGTAGGTAACCAATCAAATTCCATTAATCATAAATAATTAGAATAATGATGCACTTCTTCGAGAAATTAACCAAGAGGAGGTTGAATCAACTATTAAGGTAGTGTCCCACAATAAGGCCCTTAGCCCATACAGGTTCGCCATAGAATTCTTTCAATCTTGGTGGTCGATAATTGGGGAGGAGGTCTGGAGGTGTTATCACATTGTTAGTATGAAATTTTTTAAAAGCGCTGACAATGGGAGTGTTAGCAAAAATTTGTAAGAAACAGGGTTAAAAATGCTAACAACGGGAGAGTCATCATTATTTTATTTTGAAACTTAAACAAAATGCACTGACATTCAAGGTATCAACGCCAAAAGGAAAATTTCAAATTTTTTTTTATGTCCAAATAAATGCGTTGATAAAGCACACGTTAGTAGATGAACAATCATTTATCAAACGAGCGCTGACAAAGAAGATGTCAACAAAAAACTCAGGTTTACTCTATTTTTCCTGTAAAAGGAAGCAACATCAGGTGCATATTACGAATAGTTGGAAACGAAATTTTAAAAACTAAAGGAGGTTTTTGTTGGTAACAGATTAATTTAAAAAATATTCTTTCAGTTTTTACACAGGTGTAGTGGTTTGAGAGATTCAGAGGAATATCTGAGACCTAGTTTTTAGGATTTTGCAATTTAGTCTTTTCCTGTTTTAGCCACTGTTTTAAAAATCCGTTTCCCAACAACTGAAGATGACTTTTGAAAACCCAAAGAGGTTTTTTCGAAAATGCACCCATTAAAAAAAACCTCTATCGATTTTCTAACAACTATCACGGTTCTGGATTTTCAAAGGGATCAGTGGACCCTATTTTTCAGGAATTCGTGAGGGAAAAGTTCATGCACAGTTGTTGACTTGGATTCCACCTCATCAAAATTGACTTGGTGATCCTCATCTCTAGCCATGACTCCAACAACAACATGATCTTTAGATGCTTATAGGATTAAAAAGTTTTATATGCATGTATTGGAGATGTACGTTGTGATTTTTAGACTATATGTAATTAAAGTTATGCTAGAAAATTGTTTTTAATTAGTTTTCCTTTTCTATAAAGACAAGTTTTGTAAAATAAAACAGTGTTGGTTTTTATTGAAAAACATATCATTCTGGTGTATTTGAGCAAATCTTAAATATATTGCATTTTTTTATAAGCATTTGCAGAAAATTCTTGTGTTGTAGTTCCCTGTTTGTCATTTCTCTGTTTATAAATCTTCTTCATGTCTGGAAACTTTAGTATTTGAGATTGAGATTCATTTATGCTCCTTTCTCATTATTTCCTAGTCATTAGTACTTGTTGTTCTGTCAACTATAATATTGTTTTCTTTTCAGATTTTTTCTTCTAAATCTCTCAAATTGTCAAAGGAGTTATTACTACCTTGCTTTTTGTGTCCTGCTCATTAGATTTATAGCATCACCTGGAAAAAGTGGACTCCATTCCCAATCATGTGTTTTATATACAACCCAACCAAATTTCATCACTTGTCAGAAAAATATAGCCATAGAGCTTGAAGTGTAAACCTACTACTATAATGACCTAGATAAGTTGAGTTTAAGGAGAGATCTCTCTCTAGGTTGAAGGGTCAACTTTCAACCTCAAAGAGGTTCGAGGTTACCTTAGAGTTATTCCCTAGTAACCAGTGTTTCTCTAAGAGAAAACATGAGAGCTATGAAGGAGTCCTGGAAAGAAAGAATGATACTTAAAGCATTGGTTACCACATTCTTAACGTTGATCCCAAATAAGGAAAATGTAGAAGATCCTAGTGAATATCGGTCATTTTCCTTGTGCAATATTGTTTATAAACAATAACCAAAATCATAGCTAACTGGTTGAAACCTCTCCTTTCCAAACTTATTTCTCTAGAGTAGACAAGATTTGTGGAAGGAAAACATTATAGACATAATCATGGTGGCCCATGAGGCCATCCACTCATTGATGAGTACTAAAAACTAGGTATGATGATCAGGCTAGATTTGTCTAAGGCCTATGACAAACTAAATTAGGACTTCTTATGTAGTACTTAAATATCCTTTGGATTCACAAACGATTGTATTACCTGAGTATACAGCCTGGTCTCCTCGACATCCTTTTCAGTTACGATCAATGGTTCGAATTCTTATTAAGATCCTTTGGATTCACAAATGACTCAATTACCTGAGTATACAACTTGGTCTCCTTGGCATCCTTTCAATTACGATCAATGGTTAATCATCCACACCCTTATATTCTTTCGGTGGGGTTCACTTTCCACTTTTCTATTTGTTTTGGAAGTGGAAGGACTAGGGCACCTTTTTAAGACAACAACTATTAGGCATTGGCTGAAAGGACTTTGATTATATGGAGAAGATTTTCCCCTAACCTATCGGTAATTTAATCAAGACACGATGGATTTAGGCATACCAATGGTGCAAGAAGCGTGAACCTTATCCTGAACGCTTTTTAGGCAACCTCAGTTATGAAAATAAATAGAATCAAATCCCAAGTTTTGTTATTTAATACTCCTATGAATGTGTAGAGACATGTTGTCAGGGTCCTGGAAATTCATATTAGCAACCTTCCTTCAAAATACCTTGGGGCCCCTCTAATAGACAACTCTCTCCACTAGAGCGTGTGGGAGGAATTACAAACAAAATTTAATAATAAATTAATGAGTTGGACCTTTAGATATCTAAATATGGTAGGTTGTTTAGTACTCCTCAAATTTTTATTACAAGCTCAACCTGTATATCTTTGCTCTGCATTGGTGGCTCCTGCGTCCATTCTTCGGGAAATGTGGAGAATTCAACAAGCATTCCTATGGGGTGGATCAAGATTGGAAAATAAATGGCCCTTGGTAGCCTATGATAAAATGTATAGGCCAAAAATGAAGGGCGGTTTGGTTTTGAGGGACCTTGCAACAATGACCATAGTGCTTGGGGGCAAAATTTGGTGGAGATGGCTTCAAGGAGGGAGGGATTTGTGGAAAAATATATGTACCTATAAATATACCCCTGTAATCCCCCTAAACAATTGATTAGATCGACTGATTTTTCCCCTGGATCATCAATCTAGTATCTAGCAAAGAAGGGCATGGGATTGATTCAAAAGTATTGCTTCTGAGAAGTCAATAATGGAAGTTCGATGCTGTTTTGGGAGGATTATGGCAAAAATTGCCTAAACTAGGAAATCAAGGGAGCTTGAACAACTCAAAATATAGATGAAAGTCTAGGGAAAAGTCAAAATAGAGGATTATTGGATGGATGGTACACAAGATCAACGCTGGTGTAAATAGATTGCCCCGAAAAATTGGAACCCCAAACCACTTGAAGAAATCTAGTGAAACTTCTAGAAATACCTACACCACAGGTAGAACCCTATCTCATTTCAAGATGATAGGCTCAGATGGGATCATGGTTCCAAGGGCACCTTCTCAGTTAAGGAATCCTATCAGTTAGAGGTGGGTCATCATGATCAACCTGTAGTGGAGGTATGGTTAAAAAATTTGAAACAACATCTATGGCCCAAGTCTCAATATTTTTATGGTTGTTAGTACAGAATAAATCCCTCACATGGACAACATTTAGAAGTCAAATATCTAGGGACCCTCTCGTAGCCCTCTCTGTCTTCTAAATTGTGAAACTTTGGACCATTTATTTATACTCTATTCGATCTCTAGGGACTTTTGGAAGAAGTTGGGGGACTTCCTCGCTAGATCATATTGGATTCTAGAAAGTCTTCAAAATCCTATAAAGAGCTAGTGGATACAAACCTTTTACAACCCTATTTTCAACTGCATTTAAAATATATTCCCTGGACTCTTCCTTTGTGGTATATGGAATGAAAGAAACATGAGGATATTCAAATATTGTGCAACACTTGTGGAAATCAATTGAAATACTTTGGTCAAAAATGTTAAGGAAACAATCCTTGCACTTAAATGATCAACCCAAGATTGGCAAGTGTTAGGAGTTGAATCTAGGATCATGCAAGAATGGTTTCCCTCCATTCAAAAGGGTCTCGCCTCGGTGGCACCCCCACCTGTTGCTACCTCTTGTCCAACTAGTTAGAGTCCTCCCTTCCCAACACCATTTGTGAAACATAATTTTGATGGTGCAACTAAGGGTAACCCCAACCTGACTGGCTATAGAGGAATAATTAGAGACAACATAGTTATGCTCATGTTCATCTATTTGGAGACAATCGACATCAACAAGAATAATGCAGCAAATTATCATGTCTAAGGATGAGATTGGAATACACACATAATCAAGGATTCCAAAACATCTTTGTAGAGGGGGTCTCGCAGATTACCATTAATATAGTCTACAGTTTACAAGCATGCTCCCATCTCCCTAAGCTTTCGAAGAGTTGGAGATTGGAATCCATGCTAAAATAGGTGATGATTCTCGTTCCTAATACCCGGCTCTTATCACCAAATATAAATATGTTAGGCTAACAACAAATAGAGTAGCGGATTTGTAGCGAATTATGGACGCCTCGAGACATCCATTCCTTTAGCATTGATGTGGAATTATATTCAGATGTATCCTATCAAAAAATGCTGTAGGAAGATGCTTCAAGAGGATTATCCTCCCCAGGATGGTGTGACGAGTACGGTGAGGAGGGGGGCAACTTGCCACTGCCCCACCAGGCCAGTAGGCCAGGTGACATGGCACCACGCCCCTGGTAGCTGTCAACAAACATGCAATTTTTAATGTCCCATGGGTACTCTCCCATGCGAGGACGACGAAGACATGCAGAAAGAGTCGCTACGCGTGGAAATCATAAGCTTTCCATAATGTATAGTATGAAGTATTTAATTCGATTGGGAGGAGCACCAGTCTTGACTGTTGGGACTGTGAAGGTTTAAGTCCTCGAGCTCTGAAGACAAAGGCCTAGCATGAGAGTGTGAAGGGAAATGAGGAATATGACCAGGTGAGAAACTGCGGGGAGCACAACTGTGGGAGAATTGTCCGGTGGTTGCGCGAGAGACGATAAGAGTTGGCACTCTCAATAATGGCGGACGGGACCTTACATGAATAGAGAGAAGAATACTAAATATGCACTCGACAAAGGAGGAATACATTCTATATTTTTTTAATGGCAGGCACAAGCAATTGAGGAGAAAAGTTGCGACGGCTTCCTGTCCAGGTAACAATTATCAATTCGTATGGCACCTTTTTTTTCGGGTATGTGTTCTATCTGTTGAAATTGAAAGAATTCCTGGGAAGTCCTCTATCTGCTGTGGGAATTTTATTGTTGTTTGTGTTTAATTGATTATTTACCCACACTGTTTCTCTGTTATCGTGCTAGAAGTGCAATAGGGAATGGAGTTTGAAGGGGATATGGTCCGAAATTTACCCGGTGGGGAGTAGGTGTGATGGTAATGGTCTGGATGTTTATGTATTTGTAGATTCTAGGGCATGTCATAATATTGAATTCTGGTATGGTCATTCTAGTGTGAATAATCGCACCGAGAACGAACAAAGCTGGTTTGGTGGGTGCACTGGTTGGTCGGAACCTGGCCCGTGTTAGTGTGGGAGCACCTTGAAAGTAAATGTTCTCCTAAATATCTCAAAATATCTCACTATGGCATGGCCTGAGAAGAAAATGTGTCCCAGACCTCTGTTTATGTGGGTTGGGTGGGGGATTTATTTCCTCTCCCTAAACCGAGGCCCAAAGTCAGTAGGGTGGAGCCAGTGATGTAGTGAACCAGAGTTTAATTAGCGTATATTATAAACATGAGCCAATGGTGCTATTTGGCAGCATAAACTGGAGGATGGTTCTATGATATATACTACAAGGGATATACAGGAGGCAGCTTATAAACACTTTTCAGACTTTTACAAAGCAGAGGAGGGTATTAATTTTCGATGTCAGGAATGGGTTTGGTGTTGGAATTACTGAAAATTCCAAGCAAACAGTGGAGAGAATGACGCTCTCCTCTAAACAGAAATTTCGCTTACAGACAGAGATGGCATGAAAATGCTTTCTTCTATTTGATTAACAGAACTTAAAAAAAAACTGTTACAAATTTCTTCCTCAACAGTGAGGGATTCACAAAATAAACTCGACTGCTACAAACGCAGTGCTCTAAAACAACTCTCTGTTCACTCAGAACAAAACTCTCTGTCTTACAAGAATTCAACACTGCTGTGTTTCTCCTCTTTCTTCTCACGCACTGCTGTGCAAAGCGAAACAGACATTACATTTCAATGCGCGCGGGCCTTTTTCCTTTATATGGCACGGCGGATACGAAACACATATAAAACATAAACAAATAAATAAACCAAAATATAAAGAAAAACCTTTGCAGACATAAAACTTTTAACATGGCGCGACGTACGAGTGGGGTCCACGTCGTAGTCGACCATCGCAATTTACAGTATTGCGATATGCGAAATGGCGGAACGGCGGAACAACAAAAACTCGTGACGGTGCGATATTGCGATGGTGCGACGGACGCACATCGCAACTTTCAACATTTGCGATAACATATATATATGTGTGGCGGAACAACTTTGCGATATGCGATTGTGCGATCTTGCGATGGCGCGACGATCGCACATCGCAATTTCAACAAAACTCTGGCAATGGGCGGAGGGTGATTGCGGTAAAATGCGATATTGCGATGTTGCGATGGCACAACGATCGCATATTGCAGATTTCCATATCAACAAGACACTTCACTTCTGAAAACTGAAAATTGCGCTCTGCGATTTGCGCTTTGGCGCTTAAGTGGTAGGGACCACTTGTCTGGCCTTTTCATAAAAGACTTCCGCCTGTTCGATCAATTTCATTCATTTTTAGTTGTTGAGGGCTTTTACGCCCGACTTGACTGTTTTAAATGAAACTGCTCCTCCGTAGACAAAAATTTTCATTTCTCTGCTGAAGTAACTTCTCGCCCATAAAAAAATTAATTCCTCTGCTATACTTGGCTGCGGCCCATCAAAATTTAATTCTTCTCCATTCCTCTTTATTATACAGTGTTGTGCACTCAATCTCCTCTGCGCTGCTGCTGCTGCTGCTGTACTTTGTTCTTTGTTCTTCCTGCCCAAGGCACGACAGGTGACTTTAATAATTTCAACACTCCCCCTTAAAGTCATCTACTGGATTATCCATCAGACCCAAACATTTTCTTAAAAATTCAAAGGTCTTCTATGCCAATGGCTTTGTCAAAATATCTGCATATTGCTCCTCTGTTTTACAATGCTGCAAAACAATTTCTCCATTGTTCACTAATTCTCTGATATAGTGAAACTTTGTGTCTATGTGCTTCGTTCTTTTGTGAAACACATAATTCTTTGAAAATGAAATAGCTGAGCTATTGTCACAATAAATCACAGTGCCCTTTACCTGTTCTTGGCACAAACTTCTCAACATCCTTCTCATCCAAATTGCTTGACATGCTGCTGCTGTAGCTGCCACATATTCTGTCTCTGCTGTAGACAATGCTACAATCGGCTGTTTCTTAGAAGCCCATGAAATGGCTCCTGAACCCATATGAAAAACATAACCGGAAGTGCTCTTCCGATCATCTACACTTCCAGTCCAATCACTGTCAGTGTATCCAACTAACTCTGAATTTTCTGAAGCTGTATACAAAATACCAAATCCTTTTGTTCCTTTCACATACCTCAGAATTCTCTTTGCTGCTTGCTAATGTGCTTCTTTTGGCTTCTCCATAAATCTGGAAATTAAGCTAACATCATACATAATATCCGGCCTAGTTGCAGTCAAATACATGAGGCTGCCAACTACGCTTTTATACAAACTTGGATCAAAATCCTTGCTGCTGTCATCTTTTCTCAACTTCAATCCCATTACTGTGAGAGTAATTGCAGCTTTGCACTCCTGCATATTAAATCTTTCTAAAACCTGATTCACATACTTTGCTTGAGAGATAAAAATCCCTTTCTCACCTTGCTCTACTTCTATTCCCAAGAAGTATCTTAATAAACCCATGTCAGTCATTTCAAATTCATTTTTCATGACTATTTTAAAATTCTCAATGAGGTAATCATCATTACTTGTAAAAATTAAATCATCAACATACAAAACAACAATGAGCATCTTACCATCCTTTTCTTTGATGTAGAGGGTGGGTTCTCCCTCACACTTTTCAAATCCATTTTCCAGTAGATAGGAGTCTATCCTACTGTACCATGCTCTTGGTGTTTGCTTCAGCCCATAAAGAGCTTTCTTCAATCTGCAGACCTTATGCTCTTGGCCTTTCTTCTCATATCCAAGAGGTTGTTCCACATATATCTCTTCCATTAAAACTCCATTTAGAAATGCAGATTTTACATCCATCTGATATACTTTCCATTTGTTTTGTGCTGCTATGGACAACACTGCTCTTACTGTCTCCATTCTTGCAACTGGTGCAAAAGTTTCTTCATAATCGATTCCATGTTTTTGCTTATATCCCTTGACAACAAGTCTGGCCTTGTGTCTCTCAATCTTTCCTTCAGCATTGCTTTTGGTCTTATAGACCCATTTAACTCCAATGACTTCTTTACCTTCTGGGAGATCAACCAACTCCCATGTTTTGTTCTTCTCTATGGCTTTAATTTCATCATCCATAGCTTCTATCCATTTTCTATCTTTAACAGCATCTTCAAAATGCATAGGATCATCAACTTGACAATACAAAGCAAATAGGGAATTCATACCTTCATTTGCTTCTCCTTGCTCATAAATTTCTCTAAGGCTTCTGAACCTTGTTCCTCGTTCACTTGGTGTAGACGTGCTTGATGAAGAACTCATTTCTACTCCATGTGGTGTGCTTGGAGATGCACTCCCGCTTCTTCTCAAGGGTGTTCTCGCTGCCGCTTGAGGCGTCCCTTGCTGTCCTTGCATTGCTGGAGGTAGTGAAACGGATGGGTTATTAATCTCAATCACATCTCCTTCTTCTTCATCATGAGATAAACAGTTTTTAACATTTACTGTTTTCTCAATGCTTCCATCCCACGCTTCCTCTTCAATGAATTGCACATCTCTGCTTATCACAAACTTCTTTGTGGATGGGTTATACACTCTATATCCTTTGGAATCTTCACAGTATCCAAGGAAAATGCACTTCTCCCCCTTACTATCCAATTTCTTTCTCAATTTGTCTGGAATGTGTACATATGCCACACATCCAAAAACTCTCATGTGGGTGACTCCCTATTTTCTGCCACTCCACGCTTCTTCTGGAACTTTGTTCATCACAGCTTTTGTAGGGAATCTATTCAAAATATACGCAGCACAGTTTGTTGCTTCTGCCCAATACTCATTCGGCAAGTGTTTTTCCTTTAGCATACTTCTCACCATTTCCATTATGGTTCGATTCTTCCTTTCAGCAACTCCATTCTGTTGCGGTGTGTACCTTGTGGTAAACTGCTTGTGTATGCCATTTTCTCTGCAAAAACGCAGAAACTCCTTTGATATATATTCTCCTCCTCTATCAGTTCTGAGGACTTTAATGTATTGCCCGCTCTGTTTCTCTACAAGAGCTTTAAAATGGCAAAATTTCTGAAAGACTTCACTCTTATATTTCAGAAAATAAACCCACACTTTTCTTGTGAAATCATCTATGAAGGTCAGCATGTAATTGCTGCCCGAAACTGATGCTGTTTGCATCGGCCCACACAAATCTGAATGAATTATCTCTAAGGGTGCTTTCGCCCTTATGCTTTTCCCTGAAGGAAAACTTTCTCTGTGTTGTTTTCCCAAGATGCAGCCTTCGCATAGGCTGTCAGGCTTCTCAATCAATGGCAATCCTCTTACCATTCCTTTTCTGTGCAGCAAATTTAATCCTCCGAAATTGAGATGTCCAAATCTCAAGTGCCATAACCAATTTACATCTTTCTCTTCCTTCTAGAAGGCTTCTTGTGTTACAGCTGCTACATTCTTTCCTTTTCCTTTCAAGTCAATGTTGAGCTTGAGCAGAAACATTCTATTGCTGGTCATTTGGATTTCAGCAATGATTTTCTTGCTTGGAGGTATATCTTTTATGGTGCACACATAATATTTAAAAATTACACTGTAACCTTTATTTATGAGCTGCCCAACGCTCAAAAGATTACATTTCAGACCTGGAACATAATACACATCAGGAACAAATTTCTGCTCCCCATTTCTTGCTCGAATACTAACTCTACCTTTTCCTTTGACAAAGATCTTAGTATCAGTCCCTGTGGTGACTTCAGATTTTACTTCTTCATCTAGATTGGCAAACATTGCTTTGTTGCCAGTCATATGATTACTACATCCAGAATCTGAGAACCAAACATCATCATCTTTATTCTGTGCTACATTACAAGCTAACAACACATTACTTGGGTTCTTTTCCTCTTTTGCTACGTTAGCATTTTGCTTATTTTTCATGTCATTTTTCTTCTTTCTACATTCATTGGCATAGTGCCCATATTTCTTGCAATAATGACATTGGACATTGGATTTGTCATACCTTTGTCCGTGATCATGTTGGTGTTGGTGTCCACCTTGCTGGCTGTTGCATTGGCCGTGGCTCTGACTTTGACTGTTGCTCCTTCCATGTGAATGTGAAGGGCTGTTCCTTCCACCTCTGTTCTAGCTTCTACCTCTTCCTCTTCCTTTACCTTGACCTCTTCCTCTTCCTAAAGGCATTTGGGTCTTGAAGGCGTGCTCAAGAGATGAGTGTTCATCTCTGCTCAATCTCTGTTCATGAGTTATCAGTGATGCATGAAGTTCATCCACTGTGAACTGTGAGAGATCTTTGGTCTCTTCTATGGTGGTAACAATTACATCAAACTTTGAGGGTAAGCATCTCAAAAGTTTCTCCACAATCCTTCTATCTTCAAGAGTTTCTCCATGGGATCTTATCTGATTTACAATCCCAATTACATGTGTAAAAAATGTGTCTACATTATCTGACTCTTTCATGCAAAGAGTTTCAAAATCTCTTCTCAGCAACTGAAGTTTTGCTGTCTTAACTTTCTCCATACCTTGATAGGCTACTTTCAGAGTTTCCCATGCCTCCTTGGATTTCTTAGCTGCTGCTATCCTCGAAAACACACTCTCATTTACAGCTTGATACAATAAAAAGAGAGCTTTAGAGTCTTTCTTCCTATTATTCTTCAACACATCCTTCTCTGCTTGAGTTAAGGCATTAAAAGCCTGCTCATCAGCTGGTTCTGTAAAACCATCTTCTACTAATTCCCATAAGTCTTGTGATACAAACATGGCTCTCATGGTAATGACCCAATAATCATAGTTCTTTCCATTAAACTGTGGAAGTTGAACATTTCCAAGACTCATACCAGTGCTTGGTCCAGCCATTACTTCAAAACTGAACTCTAAGCTTAAATAAACTGTCTTTCCTTCTTGAAAGAACAAACTCCTTAAACAATAAACAACTGCACTTTTATCTTTGAGAAATACCTGACTATGACTTCTGTCGAGCTTTTCACGCTGCTGGAGAAAACGCTGCAAAAAGTCTTCTTCTTCTTCAACTTCTTTGAAACCTTCAAAGAGCCTGAACTAGCTCTGATACCATGTTGGAATTATTGGAAATTCCAAGCAAAAAGAGGAGAGAATGACGCTCTCCTCTAAACAGAAATTTCGCTTACAGAGAGAGATGGCATGAAAATGCTTTCTTCTATTTGATTAACAGAACTTAAAAAAAAACTGTTACAAATTTCTTCCTCAACAGTGAGGGATTCACAAAATAAACTCAACTGCTACAGACACAGTGCTCTAGAACAACTCTCTGTTCACTCAGAACAAAACTCTATGTCTTACAAGAATTCAACACTGCTGTGTTTCTCCTCTTTCTTCTCACGCACTGCTGTGTAAAGCGAAACATACATTACATTTCAATGCGCGCGGGCCTTTTTACTTTATATGGCGCAGCGGATATGAAACACATATAAAACATAAACAAATAAATAAACCAAAATACAAAGGAAAACCTTTGCGGACGTAAAACTTTTAACATGGTGCGACGTACGAGTGGGGTCCACGTCGTAGTCGGCCATCGCAATTTACAGTATTACGATATGCGATATGGCGGAACGGCGGAACAACAAAAACTTGCGCCGGTGCGATATTGCGATGGTGCGACGGGCGCACATCGCAACTTTCAACATTTGCGATAACATATATATATGTGTGGCGGAACAACTTTGCGATATGCGATTGTGCGATCTTGCGATGGCGCGGCGATCGCACATCGCAATTTCAACAAAACTTTGGCAATGGGCGGAGGGTGATTGCGGTAAAATGCGATATTGCGATGTTGCGATGGTGCAACGATCGCATATCGCAGATTTCCATATCAACAAGACACTTCACTTCTGAAAACTGAAAACTGCGCTCTGTGATTTGCGCTTTGGCGCTTAAGTGGTAGGGACCACTTGTCCGACCTTTTCATAAAAGACTTCCGCCTGTTCGATCAATTTCATTCATTTTTAGTTGTTGAGGGATTTTACGCCCGACTTGACTGTTTTAAATGAAACTTCTCCTCCGTAGACAAAAATCTTCATTTCTCTGCTGAAGTAACTTCTCGCCCATAAAAAAATTAATTCCTCTGCTATACTTGGCTGTGGCCCATCAAAATTTAATTCTTCTCCATTCCTCTTTATTATACGGTGTTGTGCACTCAATCTCCTCTGCGCTGCTGCTGCTGCTGCTGTACTTTGTTCTTTGTTCTTCCTGCCCAAGGCACGGCAGGTGACTTTAATAATTTCAACAGAAACAACAACAATATAGCTACTCTGGAGATCAAAAAATAGGAAATCAGAATCAAATTGTTTTCCTGTGAATGCATGGTTCAATGATGAATGCAAAATGGCAAGGAGAACTTTGAAAAAGGAAGGAGAGGGGAAGATGAATGTAAAGTTATATAAGAAGATTTGAAAAAAGAAAAGATATGAGTTCATGCAAACAAGGCGGGAAGAGCTGATATATCTAGGCAAGAATAACCCAAAACTTTTTTGGTAGGCACTTCAACCAAGGAAGAAGAAAATTGAAAATCATATTACAACCAATCAGTGGTTTGATTATGCAAGGGAACTCTATGAAAGAGAAGTAGAGGTTGAGCCTCCTCCCAGGATCAACACATCTACAAAGCTTTTCACAGTACAGGAGGTGGAGGCAGGAATTAAAAAGTTGAAAGCAGGGAAGGCAAGAGACTTGGTTGAACTTCAAGCACAATATCTAAAGTGGGGAATGAACATTTTGGCACCCCGCATCATGGAAATATTCAACAATGTCATTCAGTAAGGGTTCCGAAGGGATTGGACAACTAGTTTAGCAATTCCCCTTTTTAAAAGCAGAGACATTAATAATCCTTCCAACTATAGAACCATTATGATCAATCCACTGTTTGCAAAGCTTTTCAGTGGCATGGTAGAGAATAGAATCAGTAAGTGGGCAGAAGTAAAAGAAAAGAGGGCAAAAGGGCAAGCAGGTTTTAGGCCGAAGCATTCTACAGTAGATCATGGTATCACGCTGAGACACATTATTGAAAAGGTTTGGGGGAGCAAAGAAGAAATATTTTGCTGCTTTGTTGACTTCAAAAAGGCATTTGACATGGTCCCTAGAGATAAGTTGTGGCATAGAATGGAAGAACTTGAAATTCCTTTACAATATAGAGCTGCTGTCCATAGGCTTTATGAAGAGGTGAAAGTCAAGATTAGAACTTCAGCATGCATTTCAAAAAGTTTTAGAAGTGACATCGGAGTCTTGCAGGTTTCCCTTTATCCCCTACCCTGTTTGGTTTATATATTGAAAAACTGGAAGAGTGGTTAAATTTGCAAGGTGGGGAGGGTGTTTGACTGGGGGAGTTTGTGATAAAGCTTCTTCTATATGCCGATGATCTTGTGCTGGTTGCTAAATTGGCCCATGGATTGCAGATGCACCTATATGCCTTTGAGCATTTTTGTAAAGTAGTGGGGATGCAAGTCAATACCAGTAAGACCAAGATAATGATTTTCTCTAATAAAAGGAAGCAAATCCAGCATACGTTCTTCTTTCAAGACAACATTCTTGAAGAAGTAAATGAATACAATTACCTCGGGATCGATTTCAACAACAAGCTTAATTGGGAGGATTGCAGAAAGAAAATAATTTTAGGAGGGTGGAAAGAATTATACGCACTTCAAAATAGATGTAGAGAGGTAGAGTTATGGAATTGGAACACGATCAAAGTACTTTTTGGACTCCTAGTTTTTCCAGTGATATTATATGGGTGTGAATTGTGGGCTAGCAGCATCTCTGTTTCAAAATGGAAACAAATTGAAAAAATTCAAAAACGCTTGATCATGAGCAAGTTCAAAATAAAAATTTCGGTTTCCTATGAGATAATGTTGAGTGAAACAGGGGCAGCGCCCATTGAAGCAATTGCAATGGTGCGTCTTATAAGGTACCTAAAGAGAATGGAGCGAATGGGAGAAGGTAGATGGCCAAAATTTATCTTCAATGAAGGTATGAGTGAAGAAAGAAATCATGGATGAGACAAAACAAAAAATGGATGCAAAAACGAAATATTTGCTTGAATACATGTCTCAAAAATAGCAAGGAATTAAAGAATTTTGTGTTGGAGAAGTTCCGTAAGGGTATATAGGGAAAAGAGTTGAGTAGAAAGAAGAAGTATTATGTTCAGGAATTCAACCCCACTTGTGATCTCCAACAAAAAGAATACATTGGAGCTAGCATTCCGTGGAGGGCAAAGGTTCTTATAGCTTAATTAAGAACTAACTCACATCAACTTTGGTGTGAAACGGGACAGTGGAAGATACCTAAAGAAGCTTGGGAAGAAAGGGTATGCACTTTTTGCACTTCCGGGGTAGTGGAATCAAAAAAACATTTCATTTTGGAATGTGATGCTTTCAGAGACATCAGGGACAGTTACCGTAGTATGTTAGCATAAATTTTGTGGCATTGTCTTTTCAGTGATGGAACTGTTATAAGGTTGGGTCAGCTCATCATCAATTTGAGTAAGAAAATGATTGAATTGCAGAAAGCAGAAAACAAGGAAGTTGGTGGCCCCATAGACTATTTTTAGTTTCGTGGACATTAAAATATCATTCATTCATTCAGAATGAGAGTGCACTGGTAGGTGTAGTTAGGAAAAACGACAAGCCATGTGTAAACCATGCATGAGGTTAGTGTGAGGTTAATGTCAGTAGTGCCAAATAAGATCTATAAATTCCTTAGTGGCTGGAATAGCAGTTGGAAATTTCTTATTAGATTTAAAAAATACTTTATAAAATACAACTTTAAAACTTTCGGTTTATTAACTTTATTTCTACCTTGGTTTTTATGCAAACTAATGAAAATGAAAAAAACAACATTTACAATAGTCCCTCAGCCCGGAAGGGGCAGGGACTAATAAGAATATTTATTTTCCCTGCATTGCTCTAAATCGATGAGAATCTGATGTAATTACGAATTCCTATTTTCTCATCATAATTAGTTCTTGTAAACAACCACAACGGTAACTGTGATATCTTCTCATCATAATTAGTTCTCGTAAACAACCACAACGGTAAATGTGATATCTATTTCTACGATGCCTAGTCTAAAAAAGTAATAGAATGACTCAGAATTCGGCAAAGATTTTGAAAATTTTTGGCAAATATTTATCAGAATCATGTTTACAGTTGTTAAACCTCAGTATTTTGAGTGTCCTAAAAGTTTTTGATAGTGCTGAATCCATTTCCACTATCAAAAATGCAATTCAAACACTCCAACTACTTGATTTTTAAAATTTATTTTACCTCATTCAGACAAAAAATGCCAGACTAGCAATATACAATATATGTGTGAGGTAGTTATCCAAAATGTTTGCTACATCGTGGTCCATCGTTCATGGCACTAACAACATGTACCATATTTGTGAGGTGGGTATCGAAATAGTATTTTATTTTGAAGAGTGGTAAAAAATTAGAAAATGATTGTGTAGTAATTTTTTAAAATATTTTTTATTATATTAAAAAATATATTAATAATATTTATATAGAGACTTATAGGGCCAGAAAAAATATTAGAATACATTCTTTTTATTCAGCAAATTAAACATTAAAATTAAAATTATATATATATATATATATATATATCCAATAATGTTAAAAAAAGGCTCTAATATCATTTGTATCAAGTGCAAATCTATTCATGTATCGATTAGAATTTAGTATTTACTTAATGGACTCAGAAAGCCATATATCAGTGCACATATTTGGGCACATATTTGTTTATAAATGTATTCATTGCCCTGGGAAACCAATATTTATGGTGCTATTGACCTATTAATTCATGCGATTTTATATGTCTACCGCTTGATAATGTACTTGTTTAAATTCAACCATGGACATATACAATCCTCTTGCATTAATCGGTAAATAACACAATAAATATTGGTTGCATTTGCCTTGGTCTGTCCTCCTATCATAGCACATGAAAATTGCATATTCCTATTACACTGATTTTAACACAACGCTTTTTTGGGTTTAAAATTGTTTTTTGGACTATTTATTTTAAGGAATTTGGCAATTTTTTTATATTTAAATCTCGTTTTTAAAATGGATTTTTGACTATATATGGATAGACTACCACCCACTCATGACTACTCTCACGGTCATGTTGTTTTCTTGCGTATCACCATCTATAATTCATTAGTTGTCGTTTCTTTTCATCATTATTTTTTTCCAAGGAAAATAAACGTAACTTTATTTTGGAAAGGAAACAAAATTACATTTTGCATGCTTTTAAGCATTAATAAAGGGTGGCCTAAATGGGTTTGAAGAGAAACAAAAACTAAAAGGAAAATAAAAATACAATGGATCAGATCAAGTAATGTAGAAATCACTTATCTTCCCTTTTCTTTTTTCTTTTTTTCCGTGGACCTGTTGTCATTCCCCATATTTGGGATCGACTGGTACAAAAGCCATATCGCTCACATATGTCTCTAAAGGATGTTCTTTTTCTGAATCTGAGCTTTTTGAAAAATGTACAAACTTTGTGACCACCATTCTGTCCTCCATGTATGTCACTTTTGTATGATGTTTTGATTTCTAGATTGCTACTGAATTTGCCCCATTCTGATTGAGGATATCCATTCATATCCTAAATGGCCCCATATTCTTTGGCTGGAGCCTTCATGGTTTCTTCTTATTCTTCTTTGGAGAGGTGTAGCTCTGAAACCTTCCATCCTTTTGGCTTATGTTATTTCCTCCTTTTTTTTTTAGATTTTCTTTTTTTTCCTATGGGCATGTATTCTACAAATTCCCAGTTTGGAAGCATGTTCAACATTTGAATGTCATGTTATCGTAATCTAAAATTTGGGCCCATTGAAAGTTTTGGTGTTCCAATTGAATGTGGTCAAGTAGACCTTTCCTAGGATTTATCTTGACACATATTCTAAAAAAGTAGAAAGACCTTTCTTTGTTCTCTCTAGGTCCATCTTTTTGAATTTACCCAAATTATTTCCAATGTCCTCTAAGACCTCGTGGTGCTAGAAATAAAGAGGGAGATTTGGAAGTTCCACCCAAATTGACATTATAGAGACCACCATATTTTTGGCATCAAATTCTGGGAACCATGAGGTAATGAAGAGCCCAATTCTACCCCAAAACTATGGTCCATCATTCAAAACATTCTCCAGGTATTTCAATATATCAAATTGAACAACAGAAAATCCTTTATAGCACAAATAAATGTTACAATTGGGTTGTGTCCAAGAAGAAACAAACTCACTAGTGTAATGCTACAGATTTAGGGTATATAACACTAAATATACAAATGACAACCTTTGAATTGAGAGCAGGAAAGAGATAATTTATTTTTGGAAGATTAACTTCCATGGTTGGTACTTGTTCCATTTGATTGACAATGTAAAGTCCAAGACTGTTTTGAATGTGATCTACTGGAATAGAAGTCTTCATTTTCACTGCATCCTTGAAAGAGACCGAACCAATTCCATGTGGTAACTTGGATCATGGCTCCTCCACGCAACCACACATTCAGGACTATGGTTGGATTCCTTTTGATGTATAATTTTTTATGTAATAATATTTAATGTGGGAGGAATCCTGGTACAATTTTCCTTCATATAATAGAGTTTTGTATTTTGTAGGTATACCCCATTTAATTTTTATGCTCCACTTTAGAGAGTTGACAAAGTATAAACTCTTAGTTTAAAGGATAGAGGTCTTCCCTTTACCATTCTTAATAAAAATATGGAAGGCATTATGTTCGTTCTATTCTTTAAGAAAATACAACTGAGACCAAAGATAACGATTGGGTGCGATTTTTGGAGAAGGCTACCATTTATGTAACAAAACTACTGTCGAACCCAACACCCATGAAGCAGAGCAGACGAGAGGAACCTAGGCTGCAGGCCTCATAACCGAAAAAATTGAGCAAAAATGGGAATTAGTGACAAATAAAGAGAGAAAATCGTGTAATATCCATGTTGGGCTAAACCATCACATCCATTTCAAGCGGATTGAGAATCAACCAAGGGAAATAATGTTGGATCTTGATGACAAATTTTGAACATTGGCTTTGGGCATAAAATAAAACCTGAAGTTGACTTTTATTTCAAAACTTAGCCAAATATTACCGGAGAGAGTCGTTAACAAACCGTAACATAGAGACGATTGTTCCATTGTAGACCTAACACCTTCTTCATCATTTATTACCTCTCTTATATTTATTACCTTTGCTTTCTGATTCGTTTTTATGATCCCAGGAAAGAGGTGGATATATATATATATATATATATATTCCTAATATATATCATATTATTTTATGTATATATATTTTATTGAGGTTAATATTTTTTTGTACAAGAGGCAAAGTATTTTTGGGCGTTGTCTACCAAGACCACGAATTCGCGTGGACGATAGATTTCTTGCCAAAATCCGATAATTGTTTTTCAAAAAATAAGAATGTTGGAGTGTTTGAAATATAATTTTGATGGTGGAAATGTATTCAACACCATCACGAACCCTTGGGGCACCCAAAATCCTAAATTTTGATAGTTGTAACCTAATTTTAAAAAAAAATCTACTAGATTTTGTCATAATCTTTCCATAATTTCCATTATTTTACGAGATAATTTGTGGGTTCTTTAGACTACGTTGTATTTTATATCGGGTGCATGTATTTATTAATTCCTTGCATCTATTTTACTAGAATACATTGGTTGATTCAAAATTCCTATGTTTTAAGTGTTAGTTATAAAATATATTTGAGTAGTCATCGCGTTGTCTTAGTTGTGGATATTATTAACATGCTAATTCTTTTACGTGCAAGGTAATGATCCAAGGTATCAAGAAAGTGCTCAAAATTTAAAGTTCTTGAAATCATTCGAAACCAGTACCATATCGTAGTACTCTTCTTCTTGAATCCAATGCCACTTGAATTGCCTCAAACCGACATCATATGAGAAAGTTATGATGTTCTGAAGTTTTGGACAAACAACTAAAATGTAAAACAAAAAGGGTGATTGGGATGCTGACTGGGTAAACTGTATAGTTTACGTCAGCATGCTAACTTGGCGTATGACAGGCAGGAGGACCAATCCTGTCTTGACATGTGCCAGGTGGCATGATTTTATTGGTTGCATTTGGTGCAAAGTGGACCAATGGTGAGGCACCACGTGGCCCAATCAGAGGGCGCCATGTGGCCCTTGGTGGTTGGTAAAATTTTTTATAAGAGGCCCAAGAGCCTTGGTGGGGTTTGACCCATAGATCTCTTGTAGAGTAATTCCACTGTTTATCGTCAAGCCATAACAATAGTTCTTCACTACTATGAATCTCCACTTATATTTAAATTAAAATTATTGACGTGTTGAGGGAAGGGGGAGGGGAACTTAGCCCCACTCCAAGTCATATGCAGTGAACATGACCATGAGAAGGAGCCATCGGAGGGGGCAGGTGGATAGGCCTTGATCCCTGATTCTTGGAACATGTGTGATCACCAGCGAATAGGGAGGAGTTACAACATCAGGGGTAGGTGGTTAGCCATGACTCCAGGCCATATTAATGTCCATGTGACCATACTAACTGGAGAAGAGGGTTGAATTGACAGGGGCAGGCAGTTAGACTCAATCCCCAGTTGTATGGCCTTTAATGTCACCCTGATCCAATACTAAGGGTTATTGGCGCTTTTAAATAGGTGACAAATTGCACAAATTTCAGTAGGAATCTCGCTGACGCTAGGTGAAATTGTCACTTGGTGGTTGGTGGAATGGCATAATTCATAAGATGATTAACTAGAATTACATATTTGTAGAATAGTTAGTAGAGTTTTTTTCAGGGAGGCATATATTTCCCATTTCTCAACCTTTTTGAGCTCAGGAAGAGCCTAGACAAGGGTTTTTGAACATTTTGAATCCAATGGAAACACTATTTTTTCAATTTGAGCACTGTAAAATGATGTAATTTCAGATTTGAGCACATAATTGAAGAGGTCCAACATTGGAAGTTGGACCTTGAGACGTAGCCCAAGAGGGGTGAACTCTGTTATCAAATTGTTGTTTGTGTTGTTGTTTATGGTTCATTTTTCTCTGTTTTATTTCTACAAAATGAGTTCAAAAACACTAATTTATGTGGTTTTGCAACTTGATCCATTTCCCACAAGAGATAAAATTACTTGCAATTTTTTAAGGAAACCTTCAAGTTTTAATTTCAGATTAGTTTGGAATCAGAGCATGGTTGTTTTGAAGGTTTGAATTTGTTTGCAAGTGTTTTATGATGCTTACAAGGTTAAATTTGAAATTAGGAGGAGTGTTGGAAGAACAAAATACTCAAATTGGTTCAAGGAGGTCACAAACTCCTCAAACTCAACATGTCATCGCACATGAAGAAGGACATGATATGATGTTTGAGGATGAGAGAGTGTTCATAAAGAATTTCTATGACATGTCTAAAATGTTGAATTGTTTATATGAAGAGAGGACAACAAGGTTGCATGGAGAGAGTTCAAATCAACCAAAAGGTAATGGTGTTGATGGGAGAAAGCCTCTACCTCCATATTCTCCTTCAGCTCCATCTTCACCTTCTTCCTGATCTCCTTCATCTCCTTCACATACTCCTCCAAGATCTCCAAAAGGACATGCTAAGTATCCTTTGTTAAAGCTTGATGTCAAGTTTGACTTGCCTATGTACAATGGGGAAGTAAATGTTGAAAAGTTGGATAATTGGGTTCGTCATATTGGATTCTATTGGAGGATCCAAAGGATTAAGGATGATGTGACCATGATCTAGATTGCTTCTCTTTGTTTGGAAAGTGCAGCTCTCATCTGGTGGGAGGTCATAAATCAAGAAGACTTGAAGAAAAGTGGTAAAATTATCTCTTCTTGGAATGATTTTGTAGCTTCATTACAAAGGAAATTTTATCCATTAGCTTACATGCGAAATGAAATTATAGATTGGAAAAATTTTAGACAAGCTAAAGGTCAGAGTGTTCAAAGTTACACAGAATAATTTAGAAGAAGAGCTTTAATCTTGGGTGTAGACTTGTCTTCACAAAGCACTCTCCTTAAATATATAGGTGAATTACACATTTATTTGAAACATATAATTCTTATTCTTAACCCCACCAATATAGATGAAGTATGTGTTCAGGAAACTCATTTAGAAGCAAGAGGGAAAACGTTTCCTCAAAATACTAGCAAGAAGCCATCGAAATCCGAAGACAAAGGAGAGGGGAAGTTTAAAGACAAAGGAAAAAATAATGCTACAATCAAGAAAGAGGGAGAGAAACTCACATGAAAGCATTGTTCAAAAGAAGTCCACAATGAAGACCATTGTTGGAAACTACATCTATAAATGAGACCGAATAAGTTCAACAACAAGGGGAAATAAAATATTGTTGCGACAACTCAACAAGATCTAGGATTTGATTCAGGTGATGAAACCAAAATCACAACCATGGGAATGAAATTTAAAACTTGTATTTCAAGTACTATTTCTTCTATTAAGCCTATTGAGTCTCAAAATGATAAAGAAGGAATTGAGATTTTCCATATTAGGGTCATTACAAAACATACCAAAGTTGATACGTTGTTTGATAGTGGATCCCATGTTAAACTTATTTCTAAAGCTATTGTCAAGAAAATAAACTTAGAAACTACACCTCATCCTAAACCTTACCCTTTGGGTTGGGTATGTGACAATGCTAAATTGAAAGTGACAAGAAAATGTAAACTTAAATTCACCATCACTACAAACTTGATTGATGAGGTAGAGCTTGAAGTTGTACTATTTGACATATGTGGAATTGTTTTAGGGATTCCATACTTGTATGGATGAAAATTCATATTCTTTCCTCATGAGAAAAAATATATTCTTTTTAAAGATGGAAATGAGTATATTGTTATATCACATTGCAAGAAGATGAACTTGTCTCTTGTAAGTGCTAGTCAAATGAAAAGGCTTGTAAATGCTAGTAAGAATTTTGTATTGTTGATGATCAAACCCAAAGACACTGTTGAATCTGAAGATTTATAAGGATGAGATGCAAAAAGAAAGCATGATTTGTTTGAAGTTGTCAACACATATGATAAGATGTTTCAGGAACATGAAGGGTTGCCTCCTAAAAGGGGAATACAACATGAGATTCAATTACAGTAGATGCACCTCTTCCAAAAATTGGCATGTAAAAAATGTCAGTTTTGGAGAATGCAGAGATAAAGAAGCAAATTCAAGAGCTCCTTGACAAAGGGGTAATTAAATCAAGTATATCTCCTTGTGGGTATCCTATCGTCTTGGTTCCAAAGAAGGATGGTACATGGTGCATGTGTGTGGATTTTAGAGCTTTAAACAAAATCACAGTAAAGAATCACTATCCTCCTCCTCGTATTGATGATTTGATAGACAAATTAAAGGATCTTGTTTGTTTCACTATGTTGGAATTGAGAAGTGGTTATTATCAGATCAAGATTTCAAAAGGTGATATTTGTAGGCTCCTTTCAAGAAAAAAAACAAGTTTTCTTTGAATGGTTAGTTATATCATTTGGGCTTTGTAATGCACCCGCAACATTCATGAGATTTATGAATGATGTGTTGAGACCATTCCTTGATGATTTTGTCATAGTATATTTATATGATATTCTTATTTTCAGTAAGACTCGAGAAGAGCATGTCAAGCATGTTAAACAAGTTTTAGATGTCTTAAAGAAAGAGAAATTATATTTGAATATGTGTAAGTGTGAATTTGGAAAAACCTCTTTATTTTATTTGGGTCATATTGTAGGAGGGGGTGAATTTAAGATTGATCCCTGAAAAGTTGAGGTCATTGGGAATTGGCGTAAGCCAAATAATGTAACATAGGTTAGGATCGTTTTGGGAGTAACCCAATATCGGAGAAATTTTATTTCTAACTTCTCATCTATTGCAACCCCACTACATGGTTTGACAAGTGTGAAATGAGTCTCAGTTGGGAGGCAAGCAGCAACAATCCTTTGATACATTGAAAGAGAAAATTAGTACAACAACAGTTCTTACACTTTCAGATCTTAAGCATCCATTTGAGATTCAAACCGGTGGAAGTGATTATGCCATTCGAGAAGTTTTGATGCAACATGGTAAGCCTATTTGTTTTCATTTTGAAACATTTACCAATACAATAATGAACTATCAAACTTATGATAAAGAATTGTATGCTTTGGTACAAAGCGTGAAGAAATGGAAGAATTATTTTATGGGTAAGGAAAATATTATTCATACGGACCATCAACCTTTACAATATTTACAATCACAAACCAAGCTACAACAAGCTAGACAATTTAAATGGATGGAATTGCTACAAAAATTTCATTTGGTAATGAGGTACAAGGAAGGTATATGCACCAAATTTTTGTATATGTTATCAAGGCCTATTGTTCTAAGTGAATCCATCATTCTTAAGCGTAATTCAATCATGCATGAGAGTTATTTTGAAAAATATGCTAAAGATGAATTTTTCAAAGATGCTTATGCAAGTTTGTGTCAAGGAAATCATGTTGAAGAGTTGGATTATCATGTTCATGATGAATGGTTGTATCATCTTGGAAAGTTATGTGTTCCACAGGGTGAAAGAGTCAACATCATAAGGGAAGCTCATACTTCTCTTATTGTTGGCGACGTTGGAGTAGAAAAAATAGTTTCACAATTACAGAGGTGTTTTTATTGGCCTCATATGAATGAAAGTGTTTCAATATATGTAAGATGATGTTCCATGTGTGCTACTACAAATCCTATGTAATATTCCTAAATTAGCTGCAGTTAATAGGAATATTAATTTTTCCTTGTTTATTTTTGCATTTCATGATTGATGAATAAATTGTAAAGGAGGACATGTAAAACTCTTGAAAACTAAGAATAAATCAATGCCTATGTGAACAGAGACATATCTGGGCTATGTAAATTAAATCTTGCAGGTGTGAATGGGTCTAAATCACAAGAATGGGTCACCTTTGACCAAGTCAACATCACAGTCTAGATGCATTCAACCTCCTTGAGGGACATCGCAGTTCTAAAAGGAGATTCTAAATGTGAAAAGGGCTAAACCAATGAAGTGGTTTAGGGTTTTCCCAAGACTCCAATCTTATAAAAGGAGGAGGAGATCAACAAGAGAGGGTTGTTTAAGACTATCATTTTCTGAAGGTATTGTCTGCTCAAACAACCCTTGTTGGGACTTCATGTTCAGGAATCCCACCTCCTTCCTTGAGCATCTCTTGGAGGAGACTTGTACTATCCTTTCCACATCAGGCTTTTAGGCCAAGCTCACCTTACACCTACAACGTTTCTCCTATTGAGAGTTGAGCTATACTTGTGAGTTGTAGTAGTGGAAGACACTATATCTGCTTAGATCTAGCTTATACTAGTGGCTCTTCTCAATGAGTGTGTCCTTTAACCTCCTGGAAGAGTTCATTAGTTGATTGTGCTTCAGATCTAGACATTGGCATCAGGCCAAGGCATTCTCTAAGCTTACAGCATTGTTTCTCTCCCTAGACAATGTTATTTGCAGATCTACAGCTGCAGGGTGTTTTGTCTATATTTTGGAGGAGAGATCTCCGGTGTTGGGATTCTTCCTCTCACTGTTATGATCCATGGATTAGCCATCCAATCCATGTTATTTTCAGATCTGATCTACTATACCATTGTATTATTCAGAAAATTTTGAATCATTCTGAAGATCTGCAAGCTTAGATATCAGATCTACTCTTTGTGCTTCATGTTTTGCACAAAACCCCAAGGGGAATGTATAGATCATCATTTCTTGTACACAGATCTGTATTAGGTCTAAATTTTTATGTACAGATCTGATCTAGATTTGAATATTAATAAAATGCTGCTTCAGCCACTAAAAATAATGCTGTCATGGTTATGCAGTCTTTTCCTATGGTTGTAGCACCTCATTTCTGAGGATTTTTTGCTGTATAGTCTCATTATTTCTCTTGTACAATGCATGGGCTGTAATGTAAATCTGATTTTCTGTTATAATACTGATTTATGAACCTCCATATCAGCCTCCTAATGTGCTTCAGTGGATCTACGTTATTTCTGAAGCAATCCTTTGCATATAGCTGCAACCCCTCTCTTTGGGTGATTTTCAGCTAGACTAGTTTGTGGGAGATCTGTTTAACCCACATAGTCTGATTTGTTTTTTCTCTCCTTTTGGATTTATATCTTAGATGAGCTGATATAAGGGATCCAAGAGCTGAAAACTCATTTCTATGCACATAATTCTCAGGAGAGCGTTATTTCAATAGGCTTGCTGAGCTGTCCCGATTTTGGGATATTACAGTGGTATCAAAGCAAGATATTTGGCTCAGCTTGTGGCCTCAAGCCAAAGTGTTGTACAAAAAGTTCAGAATGATTAATAAGATGAGTTTACTCTCATCACTTTTCAGATCCTGTAAGAACCTCTCCAAGGAGGTTGAACAAGAAGAAGAGAGAAGAAGCAGTGAAACTCCTAGGAAGTTTCAAGAGCAGGAAGATCTTCCGATCAGATCTACAAGATCTATACATGAGGAAAATTATAAATCCTTATCTCATGGATATGTGCACTTAGCCATATCACCAAAGCTTCAGCGTTCTGTTTAGGATTTCTTCATGAAGAGGAAGAAAGGAGGTGTACCCGAGAAGGAGACTCTTAGAGAGTATTTGCAGGAGTATGAAGATAAATCTAAGGAGTTCAAAGATAACTTGAAATTCCAAGGGTTTTTCAAGATCAAGGAGAGCCAAGGCATAAAGAAGGAGCAGCATGGTATGGGTAGATTCTATCTATCTACCTTTGATGGATCACCTAAATGTCCAGTTAGGGTTTGGGTGGAGGAGCTAGACAACTTCATGCAACAACATCAAGTTTCAGAGATTGAAGCCATCAAAGTAGCATCGCTGCATTTTGAAGGTAAAGCATATGCTTGGTGGTTGTTTGAGTCCTTTTCCTTGAAGAATGCAAATACACCTACTTTTGCAAGGTTTATTGTAAGATTGATAGAGAGGTTTGATGGAGCTTCACGTGTAACATCTTCTGTTGACACTATCAAACCACATCAGAAACACCTTTTGCATGAGTTGGAAGGGTCTATGAATCCAACTCCATTTCTGAAAACCATGGAAGAAGGTGTAAGTTTGTTTGATGCATTTCCAAGGGCAAGATCTCCATCGGATGAAGGGTCCTCTTCTCAAGAGGAAAGCATGAAGGTTTATCCTTCAATATATGACCAAGATTTAAGGTCTCTTGTTGATGATGAGACAATTTCAGTTATTGAGAAAAATACAGGAGATGATAACGTAGTCACAACAAGGGCACCTCAAGTACCTCATGAAGATGAAGTTGGAGCACTTTCTCCAAGAGAAGAAACTCTTTCACTCTTGCAAGGAGTTTCACAAGGTCTCACACATGAGCATCATGTACCATCATTGTCAAATGATGAGATCTTGGAGATAGAAGAAGGAAAAGAGGAGGAAGGGCATCACAAGATGAAGAACATGAACCCTTCTCTATTTCAAAGCTTGGAAGCACAAAGAAGGCAAGAGGACCTATGCACTAAAGGTAGGGGAAAATCTGTTTACCTACATCCACATTCTACTCTATGCCTTGACACCTCTTTGCAAGGAGGTACTTTACCAGGAGCACCTCTTGATAGGAGGAAATCTAAAGTGTTCTCTCAACTATGGGTAGCATATGCATACTTTACTAAGGAGGGAGCATTGGGAGAAGCCAGCACATCGCAGAGAATCTCTCATGAATTCAGAAGAGAGATGAGCAATTTCCTGAAAGGGGAATTTCTAACTCCCACGCAGATATCTGCGCTAAGAGAGGAGAAATCAGAGATCTATGGTGGCATGAGCATGAGGACATGTGGCAAATCCGTATTTTTGGGGCAGCCCATGATATTTTCATTCACAAAGAAGATTTCTGAACAAGGCAAGGGGATGATAACCCTCTTGTATACTTGGGCCAAAATGAGGAAGTTTTGGAAGACAAGGACTTTCCGAGGGGAAGTTAATTTCCATATGCTTCAATCTTGGCTTGAGCAAGATCAACTGCAAATGGGGCAGCAAAGAGGATATTATTATGCTCCCACATGTGATTTTGATATCAAGGATGTCAAAGATGGGAGCCATGAGAAGACAGGGGCTGCATTTCAGACCTCTACAACACTGTCATTCTTAGAGAGCTTGGATCCTTATTGGGATTCCCAACTCATGATGGAATACTCCAAGGACCTTTTCACATGGGGGGTTCTTGATGGGGAAGTAAAGGATGAAAGGTTCAGGTTGGTTGATGGAGTTATCTATTTCTATAATCTTATTCTTTTGGTTAGTGTCTCCAAGCTCAAGGAGAGACCACTAGATGCCACCTATGAGATCTTGCTTTCCAAACCCATTGGTTTCATTAGAGCATATCATACTCTCTTGGGTGGTTTCATATGGGAAGGTTTCAAGGAAGAGGTGCACTCTCATATGAAGATGTGCATGGATTACTTGGTAGAGGAGGAGGAACATAGCTCTTGGGAAGAGCGATCATTCACATCCCCTTACTCATTGAGTGTGAGAGGGAACTCATCCATGAGTTACCCCACTAATGTAAAGCAAGTATATAGAGAGGCTTATCTTTCTGAGCATTATAATGTATCTCCTATGTGCTTATATTTTTCTAACACTCATTTGCAGGACATTGTGCCAAGATGGGGCACTATTTATGATGGGTTTCCTGGGCCACTCAAGGCCATGAACTATGTTGATGCAGGCCATTCCTTGAAGGATCTTGGGAAGCTATTATATTCTTCATGGTGTGATTACTTTAGACCAACTATGATGCATTTTATCCAAGCATTCAGAAGGGATGAGGCAGCAAACAAGTGTTGGGGAAGGCACTTGTCATATCCTACTCTGTGGCAGTTAAGGATAAAACTACGCTGGTTGCACATGAGGGAACATCTTACTTCTCATTTATCATACATGGAAGCTAGCATGATTCTAATCATGATACCACAATTTGAAGATGCCCTTATATTTGTTGGGGGCATGGTTGGAGGGGAGGCACACTTGTTGGATGTGTCCTTAGGGAAAGGATTTCCCCTTTCTCTTTACATTGCATGCTTCAATGGGAGCATGAGATTTTGTATGGTCACTATGATAGATCACTTGTCTCTTTGTAGAGTGAGCCATATGATTGTTGGGAACATGCCTCTCATATGTGTTGGGAGGGAGTTTTTCTATGGATTACCAAGCTGGGAGGTGATCCACTTCATTTGGATGATAGCATGGAGATGGGAGACTTTCATGAATCATGAAAATCCCCATGATTGTCATCACTTCTATCTTGAGGAGGCCATGGATCAACAATAAGGTTTCCATACCAACCTTCCATTATTTCATGATGATAGCCATTGGGTTTACTCACCAAGGGCCAACTTGCACATGGAGGAAGGACCATTGGAGGACAGAACTATTGTAGAAGATTCAAAGCAATGGTGGAGACTATTGGGTGAAGAGGCCACAAGAGAAGAAGGGGAGATTTTGTAGCACCCTTGTAGTTGCTTGAGGACAAGCAACATTTGGGAGGGGGAGACTGTAATATTCCTAAATTAGCTACAACTAATAGGAATATTAATTTTTCCTTGTTTATTTTTGCATTTCATGATTAATGAATAAATTGTAAAGGAGGACATGTAAAACTCTTGAAAACTAAGAATAAATCAATGCCTATGTGAACAGAGACATATCTGGGCTATATAAATTAAATCTTGCAGGTGTGAATGGGTCTAAATCACAAGAATGGGTCACCTTTGACCAAGTCAACAGCGTAGTCTAGATACATTGAACCTCCTTGAGGGACAACACAATTCTAGAAGGAGATTCTAAATGTGAAAAAGGGCTAAACCAATGAAGTGGTTTAGGGTTTGCCAAGACTCCAATCTTATAAAAGGGGGAGGAGATCAACAAGAGAGGGTTGTTGAAGATTATCATTTTATGAAGGTATTGTCTGCTCAGACATCCCTTGTTGGGACTTCCTATTCAGGAATCCCACCTCCTTCCTTGAGCAGCTCTTGGAGGAGACTTGTGCTATCTTTTCCACATCAGGCTTTTAGGCCAAGCTCACCTTACACCTACAACGCTACTCCTGTTGAGAGTTGAGCTGTCCTTGTGAGTTGCAGCAGTGGAAGACACTAGATCTGCTCAGATCTAGCTTATACTTGTGGCTCTTCTCAGTGAGTGTGTCTTTTAACCTCCTGGAAGATTTCATTAGTTGATTGTGCTTCAGATTCAGACATTGGCATCAGGCCAAGGCATTCTCTAAGCTTACAACACTGTTTCTCTCCCTGGATAGAGTTATTTGCAGATCTACAGCTGCAGGGTGTTTTGTCTATCTTTTGGAGGAGAGATATCCGGTGTTGGGATTCTTCCTCTCACTGTGGTGATCCATGGATTGGCCATCCAATCCATGTTAGTTTCAGATCTGATCTGCTGTACCATTATATTATTCAGAAATTTCTGAATCATTCTGCAAATCTGCAAGCTTAGATCTTAGATCTACTCTCTGTGCTTCATGTTTTGCACAAAACCCCAAGGGGAATGTATAGATCAGCATTTCTTGTACACAGATCTGTATTAGATCTAAATTTTTATGTACAGATCTTCTCTATATCTAAAGATTAATAAACTGCTGCTCCAGCCACTAAAAATAACACTGTCATGGTTATGTAGTCTTTTCCTACGGTTGTAGCACCTCATT